>BLSH010231376.1:92167-104841 GCA_018402905.1 Glandirana rugosa
GACACGGTGTAGTCACGGTGCAGTCACGGGATAGACACGTGTAGACACGATGTGGTCACGGTGTAGAGACGAGTTGTCACGGTTATTTTACGGGTAATCACGTTTATGTCACGGGTCGTCATTCACGAGTAGTCACGGTGGGTTAGTCACCTAGGAGCAGTCGCGGACAGTCACGGCATTTTTACACAAAAGTAAAAGAAAGGTGTAAAAGGTTTTTGTACACCTTTTTTTACTGGACAAATTTTCTGAGTAATAATCTCAACTCGCTTGAAGATCTTCAGGCCCAAGACGACCAAGACGTCTTGAAGCCTTGTTTCAGGCCCAGGCCTATTTTACAACACTTTTTGTACCTAAAAGTCCGGGTCTCCATTGATTTCAATGGGGTTTGGGGTTCGGGACAAAGTTCGGGTTCTGTCCGGACCCGGACCCGGACTTTGTTCCGAAGTTCTGCAGAACCAGCAGAACCCGGACTTCTAGAAGTTCGCTCAACTCTAATAATGAGTCTTTTAAACAGGTCATTTTTTTCCACATGTTTTTGGAAAATGTGGAAAGAAAATGAAAACACATTTTTACGGCACTGACAGGCGCTGACGAGGATCCACTGATTGGGTGGCACTGATGAGCACTTACTGCTGGGCACTGTATTTGCACTAATGGGCATTTTATTGGCACTGTTGAGCAGAGATGTGGCACTGGTGTAGCACAGATGTGCACAGATAGGGCACTGACGTGGCACTGATGTGGCACAGATGTGCACTGATGAGGCACTGACGCGGCATTGTAGAGCACTAATGGGGCACAGATGTAGCACTGCTGGGGCACTGTAGAGCACTGCTGGGCACAGATGTGCACTGCTGGGGCACTGTAGAGCATTGATGTGCACTGCTGGGGCACAGATGTGGCACGAATGGGACACAGATGGGGCACTGATGGGCACTGATATGGCACAGATGGGCACTGATATGGCACAGATGGGGCACAGAAATGGCACAGATGGGGCACTGATATGGCACAGATGGGGCACTTGGACTAAAAAGAAGTAACCTGAAGCAGCCTTACGCTGAAGCTTCTCCCTCCTCTGCTCACATGATCGATGTGAGCAGCAGGGAGAACCTGACATGATGCCGGTTTGTTTACAGTGATCACTCTGTCATTGTATGGAGTGATCACATGGTAAAGGGCCCCTGTCATTGGCCCTTTACTGCGATCCGTGACTCGCTGGGTTCTGGTGAGCACAGACACTCCCGTGTGTGCGCCCCAGGGTCATATGATGGCCTCCCAGAGTTATCCAACCATGCAGTAGCCATCATTTGGCTATGGCCTGGTCAGTAACTGGTTAAAATAAAATGATCCAAAAGCATTATAGTTTCTCTACAATTATTGAGTTGCAAGTGTGATTTGGGTAATCTACATCAAAAGCAGAACACCACATTCATTTATTTCAGGTACTTATATAGAGCTGTCAATTTACACAGCGCTTTACATATATATTGTACATTCACATCAGTCCCTACTCTCAAGGAGCTTACAATCTAAGGTCCCTAACTCACATTCATACATATACTAGGGCCAATTTAGACAGGATCCAATTAACCTACCAGCATGTCTTTAGAGTTTAGGAGGAAACCGGAGTACCCGGAGGAAACCCACGCAGGCACAGGGAGAACATGAAAACTCCAGCCAGGTAGTGTCATGGTTGGGATTCAAACCAGCGACCCTTTTGTTGCCAGGCAAAAGTGCTATCCACTACACCACTATATTGCACTCAATATAAATTAATTATTTCAATCAGTTTAAGTGAAATTAAAGGTTTGGCTTTAAAAAAAAAAAAATTCATACTTACAGTACCTGCTCTGTGCAATGGTTTTGTACAAAGCAACCTGATCCTCTTCTTCTTTGGTCCCCCCGGTGGCACTCCTAGCTCCTCCCCCATGACTAGTGCCCCCAATAGCAAGCAACTTGCTATAGGGGCACTGGTACATGGTCGCTCCCGAGCCCTGTTATATGTGTCCATAAGCCGCTGCTCTGCCCTGCCCCCCTGTGCTCTCCTCATTGGCTCACTGGCTGTAATTGACAGCAGTGGGAGCCAATGGCTCCTGCTGCTGTCTCAGCCAATGAGGAGAGGGAGTCCTGGGACAGCCAAGACTTTTGTGCACATCGCTGGATCAAGAGGGGGCTCAGGTGAATATTGAGGGGGCTGTGGGGGGAGCAGCACACAGAAGGTATTTTACGTTCGTGCATAGAATACATGAAGGTAAAAAACCTTTAGCCTTTACAACCACTCTAAACAGTTTTTTCCTTTAGGAAGCATATTTTTGTAGAGATTCAGATACAGATATGTAGGAGTAAGTTGATAAGCAACGTAATGGTTAGGCCATTCTTACTTTGTAGACAGCAGAATATGTATTTGAAATATGTTCAGTTGGATTTAAATATAATATATTATAGAAATGTATATAAAATTTACAAATATGTTGCATTTTCAAAATGTTGTCAACTGTGATTGCCAACGCATTTCTCTCTTTTAATGATACGTGTATTTTCAGTATTTATTCTTTATTCTCATACCTGCAGCCTGCTCAAATACTGTAAGTCAATTGCAGGGGGCACCTGACTTCCACTTATCCCCCTTTATTTAGAGGGACTTCACCTATTTTGGGGGGACCAATTCCCTCTATCCCTCTTTCTCCAAAGTTTTCCCTCTTTCTCCAAAGTTTTCCCTCTTTCTCCAAAGTTTTCCCTCTTTCTCCAAAGTTTTCCCTCTTTCTCCAAAGTTTTCCCTCTTCTTGGTATGATTTATAAACTGCTTCACAAAATCAACTATTAAAAACAAAAACTGTTTTGCAGCACTATATCTTTCATTCAACCTCTAGAATATTACTTATATAATATTATACTTATATTACTATTATTGCAGACACAAAATAAAGCAAATTGTTACAGTATAACAATAAAATGTGTAAACCAAACACTTCTTGACCGAAACCCCACCTGGTATCTGAATCCTGACTCTAGGGGAGGCCTTAACAAAGGTGATATTTATTTAGAGGTGAAAAGTCTTAGGTTCTCTTTATACCCCTCCCACCTGCAGTATGCTGCAAAACAGTGGCTATCAATGGGATGGCAACAGTTTCTGAGCAAATGTAGCAGCACACTCCCACTCCATGCAAGCAGCATCTCTGATTTACCAGTCCACTATTTTTCTCCCTTCACTCTCTATGTGAGGATTTTCGAGCCCAGGCTTCTTCTCCCTTTTACCTTCTTTCCCCTGGCACACAGTACTCTTAAGACTTAAGTCCCACCCGGTCTCTCCTGGGGACTACATCTCCCATAATTTCATGCAGCTCCAAATATCCTTCTCTACTCCATGGCCAAGCTTTTTCTTGCCCTCCTGAAGCCAATAAACAGTGATGTTGGGCACTGTTTATTTGTCCTCTCCCTCCAGAGGGCATTGTAACCAACAAGTTTGTCACCTGGGACCAAAAATTGCTGAGTACAGGGTATGAGTATTTCAGGTGGACAAAGTCTACTTGGGGTTGATGACAACACAGTTTGTATGGGATAACTAAATCATTTTGTGTAGATGGGTTGGTGTTTGATATGCTTGGTGGATAATATACAGTTGAATGAGCTTGCTATTGACAGCCAGAGATATGAGAAAAATGGGACTTTCAAATATAATTTCAATGTTCAGATGTCAGGGATGGCATTAGTGTTTGCCACCTATCCCTGACTGCCAGAGGAAACTTGCCTAGTTTGATATGAAGTAGTTGTGAATACAAGGTGGATAACAGCTCCTTGGGCCCCTGAGATGCATTAATCCCAATTAAAGGGTACAGGGTTATTTGAATGTATGCTTTTCTCAGTTATAAATAGCGATAGAAAAATCTCTTGGGAAAGCAAATGTTCCCTGAAGTTGAGCATATGCACATTGTCAGATGTTAACATATAAAACAAGCAGAGTTGACAGCCCCCTATACCTCTGAGTTGTAGGGTCTGGTAGATTAACTGAGAAAGCACTGGATTATCCCAAAGTATTAAATTATCCAGAAGGTCTCTGTAGGGAGCATTTTTTGTCTAAGTATTGGGTATTGGGAGTTGGGGTTTGGAAGCAAATAAACTGGTATATGATGTAGTGAAGAAATTATTCATTAGACTTGTGCATGGCTGAAAAATTTGTTTGTTTTTTTCATTTTTGTTTTTTCCTTTTTTTTTTTCCCGAAAATTCAGAAATCCAAAATTCATAAATTTAGCAATTGCAGTAATTGCGGTAATTCGTAAATTTGTGGTAATTCGGAAATAAGAAAGAACATATGAAATAACAATAACTAACTATTAAATTATAAGTATTGGAATGTCCTTGAAAGTTTGGTTGTTAGTGAAAATATGAAATGTATCATTAACAGCCATATTTTCAAGGAAATTCCAATACCTATAATTTAATAGTTATTCATTAGTTAGTTATTATTTCAAATGTTCTTTGTTATTTTCGAATTCTCAAATTCCAGAATTTTGGATTTTCGGCTGTTCCGATTGCCGAATTTCGAATCACTGCAATTACCGCAATTGACGATTTACCGCAAATTTCTGAACTACCGCAATTGCTGAATTACTGTGATTCGGAAAAATGAAAATTCTGAATTGTCCGAATTGCCAAATTTCACAAAATTCGGTAAAAACAAAATTCGGAACGAAACGAATTGCACAAGCCTATTATTCATTACACTTATGTTCAACTTAAAAACAGCATACATTGAGGTCTGGGTGGCCGCCTTGTCTGTTCCAGGGCCCCAACTGGCTTTCAGTAGGTGACTCAAAAATTAGTTTTTGGTAGACTGACCCATCAAGTTCATAGGTATTTTTTGTTTATAGCACACATAAAGATAAAGTGTATATATATTGCCAAAAAGGTTTTGGTTACAACCTCTGTCAGGTATTTGTTGTCATGTTCCAAATGAGTAGATTCTCCCTGTCTACTTGTCCTGGTGACCATTGTCACTGATTTTAAATGAAAATACAAAACCATACAGTAGTCACTTTTATAAAGAGGAAAAATCTTCTTCTGGGGACACCTATCCCATGACAGCTTATTCTTTGGAGAGATATCCTTTGATTTTCTGTACAAG
The DNA here is from genome assembly GCA_018402905.1 of Glandirana rugosa. NCBI lineage: Eukaryota > Metazoa > Chordata > Amphibia > Anura > Ranidae > Glandirana > Glandirana rugosa. The sequence goes on from BLSH010231376.1 coordinate 97,294, forward strand.
AAGTGAAGGGAAATCATCAACTTCAATTAAAAAAAAAAGTAATTTGTTATTGTCTCTTTTCTTATAGCTTGTTTTAAACAAAAAGTATATGGGAGAAACATGTGGCCTATGTGGAAATTTTAATGATGATCCTAGTGATGACCTTGTATATAATGGTAAGAGTTGAATTTAATAGAGAAACACATACATTACACAGCTACAGTATATCAATCTAAACTGCTAATATTAAACCAATAAAACAGCATTTAATTAAAAAGTGCTAGACTCCAGACAAACCACTCTTACTTGCTTGTATTTTTGTCCAGCCTTTCTTGAGATTTGCATATCCCTGCCAGACAGCCAAACTAGGTCAGTGAATACTCTACTTTATTGCTATTTAAGGGTGCATTAACATTTGCGACTGTACCCTGCCTGTGACTACTTGTGAGAACCCCAGCGGGGGTTCCAGCAATTACCTGTGAGTAAGCAGTTTCATTGAAAGCAATAGGAGGCTGCCATCTCTCACAGCTAATTATGCCCACTCACATGTGGTGACTGATGCTGAGATCACAGGTAAGTGATCAGCCCTGGACCCAGACTGCCTGCATGCATGGCCGATCTCACTGCTTATGAGATTACATGCAAGTGGGCATGATTAGCTGCAAGAGCCATCAAGCTTCCAATGCCTTCAAAGGGAGTACTTACTTGCAGTTTATTGCTTGAACCCCCACTGGTGTTCCCGCAGGTAATCATGAGCAGTGTACATTCACAAGTGTGAATGCACCCTAACAAATACAATTTGCAATTAAAATCAAGCAAATATTACCCCTAGGACTTTTAAGGCATGAGTTCCCCCAGTAAGTAGAAATATAGGAGTATTTAAAATCATATAAAGTTTTTTTCAATAAAGTGTTAAAAAACAGGGAGGTACACAGGTAGGTATCACAGACACATAATACATAAGAACAAAAGGCTGTACATTACAAGATTGGCAAGATTGCAATACAAAGTTCACGCTGGCATAATTGATGCTAGAAATCCCAACATGTTTCGGAATCTTGTTCCTTCTTCATGGGATATTTTGCAGATACTTTGTAATGTCTATGTAAACATATAATGCATCAGTCAACATATGTATATAAATAAATTTAAAAAATTTAATAGTGGATAAACAACAAAAATAATCAATATAGACACATATCCTATAATAAGGCATCTCAATGAATACATGCAGATATATCAGATGATGGAATAATAACATATTGTGAGAAATAAAACATTGAAAAAATGGAAGAATAAAAACACAAGAATTAAAAGAAGACCTACTCACATAGCAGCTGTTCAATTTGGGAGCGCCTTCAGCCAGGGACCCACAGCCCCGCCGCCCAGCACCGTGGAGGGCAGGCAAAAGGTGGAAAAAATGGGAACCAATGGTAAATGTCCTCGCTGAGCTGACTCAGATGGATAGGAGGGGGAGGAGATGGTTTGGAGGGAAGAAACCCAAAAAAAGTTCACCGCCAGGTCCTCACAAGGATCGCAAACTATGGAAGGAGGTAATCAGGTAGCAAGGTGAAGTGATGTCAAAAAGTGGGAGCATAGATAGGCACACAGAGAAATGTAGAAGTATATTACTTACAGGTATCAATCCAGTCAAATGCTTTACTATAGGATATGTATCTATTTTGTTGATTATTTTTGTTGTTTATCCACTATGACATGTTTTTAATTTATTTATGTACATATGTTAACTGACGCAAATATTTACATTGCAAATGCACGTTGACATTACAAATCGCAAAATATCCCTTGATTCCGAAACATGTTGGGATTTATAGCATCAATTATGTCAGCGTGAACTTTGTATTGCAATCTTGTCAATCTTGTAATGTACAGCCTTTTGTTCTTATGTATTATGTGTCTGACTGTGATACCTGCCTGTGTACCTCCCTATTTTCTAACACTTTATCGAATAAAATTTTATACGATTTTAATTACTCCTATATTTCTTCTTACTGGGGGAACTCTTGCCTTAAAAGTCCTAGGGGTAATGTTTTCTTGTTTTGGATCTATATATGGGATGTGGCATCAGTAGTTTCCCCTTTTTTTCCAGCCGCCCCTTGTTACCCCATTTGGGTCAGCACACCCAGACAATCGCTCTTCTTAGTAACAAATACAATTTGGCCAGGATTTGACTGGATAATTAATTAGCAGCAGTAGACTGCTCAATGTTCTGTCAAAATGTTCCTCCTACTTTTTTACTGAAAAACATGGACATTTTACTGACAGAGCACATGTTACTGACAATTTGAAATATAAGCAAAACTCCTATTAGAAATTAAACAATCAGTGAGCTAAAATGTGAACATGATCTGGATTATGGGCATCCAGGGACAGAAAGCCGTGGTGCCACTATCTGCAGCATTCATAATCTGTCTTAGGAAGAAGAGGGCTATGAGGGCTGGATGGATCAAAGATACCTGGAAAAGAGGTAAGTATATTAATTTATATTTCAAGGTATGTGGGTGCTCCTATGGGGGAAGGGGTTGGACTGTAAATTATTTTTAATCTAACTGCCAGGCATTGGCTGAAAAGTTTCTGCTAATAATGTTTTTTTTCACAGGGCTGAGTATAGATCCTTTAATGTTTGGTCAATTACAAAAATTAAGAAAACCAGAAGAAACATGTGAGGATCCTAAACCAGACATTGGAAAAAAATGCAACATTTATGTAAGTGTAGAATACAAATGGCATGACACACCTGAACAATCTTTCCTTTGTGATTTACACATGAAGAAACATCAGCACTGAGTACTTTTAACTATGCGTAAAGTTATTTTTCTTTGTTTTGTCCAGCTGGGGAGTTTAGTTGTAAGCTCTATCAAGCAGGGCTCGCTGATTCTTCTTGTATTGAATTGCGTTTCTAACTGTACTGTCTGCCCTCATGTTGTAAAGTGCTGCACAAATTTGGCGCTATATAAATCCTGTATTATAATTATAGTAATAATAATACTTCCTGCCTTGGAAAGACAACAATAAATGAGAGAAATTCTAATCTAGATTATACTCTGTACAAGGTTTTTGATATGTTTTCAGGACCCTATTGAAGTGCACTTCTATCAGAGTAGTAATCCCTGCGCGCTCCAATCTGTAGAATCCTTCCAATTGTAAAATCTTGTGAAATGCTGTATTCGACCATAATAGTGCAAATCTAGCGCAACCTAAAATACCCATTATTGTTTTAGTAGACTGCCAGACCTTATATATCAAATATAATGTGGGGTAAGTAAATCAATTGAAAGCTGGAATAGTGGTAATAATGTTATCAAAACCAAAACACTAAAGCACCTCCAAAATGTATCTCTACTCTTTGCTGTCAAACGCCTTGACAGCATTTAAAGACAGCAATGCTCTATTTGTTGAGTTATAGACAGGAATTTGGATATTTAGAAAAGGACATCTTATATTCACAATGGTTGAGGAATTAGGCAAAAAAGCAGTTTGGTCTAGATGAATGATGGATGTAATCACTTTATTTAACCTATTGGGCAGAATTTTAACTAGAATTTTAATGTCTGTAGTAAGCAACAGCATTGGTCTATAACATTCCAGAAATAATTAATCCTTTCTAGAGTTGAGCGAACACCTGGATGTCCGTGTTCAGCGGGTCCAGCCGAACTTCGCAAAAAAGTTTGGGTTCGGTACCGAACTTGACCCGAACTTTACCCCGGATCCCGGACCCCATTAGCGTCAATGGGGACCTGAACTTTTCGACACAAAAATGGCTGTAAAGTCCTGGCAAGTGCTAGAGGGCTGCAAAAGGAAGTAAAATGGGGGTAAGAGTAGGACAAGTGCCCTACAAAGAACCACAGGAACCTCTTCCTTTAGAACTAGGAGATGATTATAGAACAATAATCTGTCCCTTACAGCAACAGCAGGAACCTGATCATATAGGAGTAGGCGATGATTTTAGAAAAATAATCTGTCCCTTACAGGACCAGCAGGAATCTCTCCCATTAGAACTAGGAGATGATTATAGAACAATAATCTGTCCCTTACAGCAAAAGCAGGAACCTGACCCTATAGGAGTAGGCAATGATTTTAGAAAAATAATCTGTCCTTTACAGGACCAGCAGGGACCTCTCCCTTTATAACTATGAGATGATTATAGAACAATAATCTGTCCCTTACAGCAACAGCAGGAACCTGACCCTATAGGAGTAGGCAATGATTTTAGATAAATAATCTGTCCCTTACAGCAACAGCAGGAACCTGACCCTATAGGAGTAGGCGATGATTTTAGAACAATAATCTGTCCCTTACAGCAACAGCAGGAACCTGACCCTATAGGAGTAGGAGATGATTTTAGAACAATAATCTGTCCCTTACAGCAACAGCAGGAACCTGACCCTATAGGAGTAGGCGATGATTTTAGAACAACAATCTGTCCCTTACAGCAACAGCAGGAACCTGACCCTATAGAACTAGGAGATGATTTTAGAACAATAATCTGTCCCTCTAAGCAGTAGACTCTACCTAGTCCAGTCAGATCATTCTGTAATGCAGGATGAGATGTTATTTGATCTGCAATCTGTCCCTAAAAGCAGTAGTAGTAGTAATCTCTACCTAGTCCACAATCAGATCATTCTGTAATGCAGGATGAGATCTACAATCTGTCCCTCAAAGCAGTAGTAGTAGTAATCTCTACCTAGTCCACAATCAGATCGTTCGGTAACACAATCAGATCGTTCGGTAATGCAGGATGAGATCTGCAATCTGTCCCTCAAAGCAGATTGTTCTGTAATGCAGGATGAGATCTGCAATCTGTCCCTCAAAGCAGTAGTAATAGTAATCTCTACCTAGTCCACAATCAGATCGATGAGATGTTATTATATCTGCAATCTGTCCCTCACAGCGCCGGCAGCATCCTCTCCCTACACTACCCAGAGAACATGTGTTATGCAGCACTAAGTGACTCCAGCTTATAAAGAGGCTGGGTCACATGATGCACTGGCCAATCACAGCCATGCCATTAGTAGGCATGGCTGTGATGGCTTCTAAGGGCAAACCAGTGAAACGCATGTTGATTGGCTGCCCTGCAGCTATTCAACATGCGTGATCAAATACCCGAACCCAGAACCCAAACCCAAACTTTTTTTCAAATGTCCGAGTCCGGGTCACGGACACCCAAAAGTTCAGTACGGACCCAAACTTTAGAGTTCGGGTTCACTAAACTCTAGTCCTTTCCTTTCTTAAGTAAAACGACAATGATAGCTTCCATTATAGACGGAGGGAGGCAGCCGGCCACCACAGCCTATTAAAAATGTGTAGCTCTGCCCCCTTGAGGGTTGCTTGATAATTCCATTCCCCCTTGGTCTCCCTGACTCTGAGAATCCTCCTCCACCCCTTACACGCTGGGTTCACTCATCATGTTACCTTTTCTTAGTTAACCACACAATGTTAGTGTTCAAAGTATTTACCAGGCTGGCTCCAGATTGGCTTCTGAACGTTTCAGCCCTGACTACCACTGGGAGAAAGACAGGGATCCATGCGGGACCCAGGGCAAGAGCTCTGGGACCTGGGAGGAGGGCACTTTGGCTCAGAAACTGCTGCTACACAGAGCCTGTTGAAAGTTTTGTTGTTTTTGCTTTACATGCCAGTATCACTCTTTCATGCCCGCCTAGTGCACATGAACCATTCCAGATGGATCTTAGTTCTCACGCCAATTCACTATTGATGGATTCTGGTCTGATTTGTCTTATCGGCAGAGTACCAAGAGTATGAAGAAGTCACCACTCAATCAGACTCTGAAACATGTCTTTCTTGGTTTATTAAATAACACGGGATACAGATCTTATTTATCTCACATTTACTCATTTGCACATTTCCAAGGAGTTCTTAACACATTTTTGGCAGGTGGGAGTTCATAGATCTTAAGCTCCTTCAAAGAATAATTAAAAATAATCACAAACTCTTAATCATGTGTTGGTGTCTGTTGAATGCTAATATGTGCCACACTCTAAACTTTTACATGCTTTTTGTTTACCCTTTCTAGAGAGCTAGGTGTTTTAAGCAACTGAAGAATGTCAAGTGGATAAGATGCAATAGACTTGTGAAACCAGAACCTTATATTGAGGCCTTCATTGTGGATTTGTGTCTGTGCAAGGCTAGTGAAAAGTTAAGTTCATTCTGTCTATGTAGCACAATTGCTGAGTATTCCCGCCAATGTGCACTTGCTGGTGGAAAGCCACCAGAGTGGAGAAGCCCGACATTATGCTGTGAGTATTATTTGTGCATTTCATGAATTGCGCAACATGTTTAGGATGCTTTCAGTGCAGCTAATTACAACTGGCCAATGCACAAGCTCCTTTAGTTCTTTTCACTTGCCATATTTGAGCTTGAGCATATCAAGTAAAGCTGTGTAACGTGTAATTGAGATGTGTAAAGTACCATAACTACAGCAAGTTGATTTCAGTTTACAGCAGTGAGATAAATTAAAAACAGTTGCTGTGGGCTATTGCATATTTATATATATAGATATACTGTATATATAAACTCAAAGCACTTTCCACTTAGATGGGATCAGAAAAGCAACAGGACACAGCTATACCACTATGACAGTGAGGTTCTGCAAATTGTATTACATACACTGGACCTTTTTTAAGCTTTGGACAAGATAATGCTCTGCTGTGTCCTGCATGCTGTGTTACCGGATCACTTGTTGAACTTTACTTCTTGTAATGGGAAATCTCTCCAAAGAAAACACAAGCATGAAATAAAGCATTCCAGATGTTTTAACCAATTCCCACTGTATATATTTGGTTAGAATTAATTCTTACACATCAGTATTATACTGTACATACACTTGTTTCATCAAAACCTAGCCATTGATGATATTTTATAACATATCTGATCACTTGGGGAAATATAAGCACTACATGAGTATGTTTTGCTGTGTGAGTTTCAAATCCAATACTATATTTTAAATGTACCTTGTGGAATATATACTGTACATAGATTGTGGTGTTTTTAGGTTTGTTTTATGATTTATTAATCAGTAGTGTTGAGCGAACCCGGACTGTAACGTTCGGGTCCGTACCGAACTTTCGGGTGTCCGTGGCACGGACCCGGACATTTCAAAAATCGTTCGGGTTCGGTCCGGGGTTCTGCTATTTTACTCCACGTGTTGTGAAGCTGCAGGGCAGCCAATCAACAAGTGTTTCACTGGTTTGCCCTTAGAAGCCATCACAGCCATGCCTACTAATGGCATGGCTGTGATTGGCCAGTGCATCATGTGACCCAGCCTCTTTATAAGCTGGAGTCACAGTGCTGCAGTCACATGCTCCTTGGGTTAGTGTAGGGAAAGGTAGCTGACTGCGTGAGGGAGAGATTTGAGACATTTTAAGACCTGATCCTGCATCCTGAGATAGATTACTTTACTACTGCTGTCTGTGCTGTTGCTCTGAGGACAGATAGCAGAAATTAGAGATTTCACATACCGCTGCTTTGAGTTGCAGATCAAACTCTGCTTAAAACAACGATCGCTACGATCGTGCTCAACGATCAGATTGT
>BLSH010231376.1:110054-120722 GCA_018402905.1 Glandirana rugosa
TACATCGACGTATATTTAGACAGATTAAACGTCTACTAATACGTTAAAATTTTGTGTATTTTAGTACGAAGTAAACAAACAAGGAGACGTCTGACCCGTACACATACAATTCTTCTCATTTTTTTACAGTAGATCAAGGCAGGGAGTTAAACTATGTTGATGTTCAAAACCAACTTTATTCTAAAAGTAAATCTAAAGATATTTATACACGTAATACCATATTACCCTTGGATCTACAGGACAATCATATGGATTGGGTCCAGGTGACTCTAACTTGTGGTCCGTGCGATCGTTCGGGTTCCGTCCGGACCCGGACCCGGACTTTGTCCCGAAGTTCGGACGGACCAGCAGAACCCGAACGTCCAGGTGTTCGCTCAACTCTATTAATCAGTTAAGGTGGATGGTGGTGCATGGATGGTACATACATTAGTGTTCAATCTCAGTGGACCTGGGTTAGGTATACTAACAGGACATCTAGGTTCCCATTATACCATAATGCACATATTTATAGAAATCTAAATGAAAATCTTATTTCAACCAAAACTTGTAGTTGTATCAAATTGAGGGACGGAACTAGATGACATTTTTTTACTCTTCTTAACATACACATGCCCAGTCTGCAGAGGAACAAACAAATGAAGCATGATTTTATGTGTTTTAAAATTGCATAATCATCTGCAAATTAGACAGATTTATATGCAGCTACATGCAAATAGCCAGGATATTAAAAAAGTCACAAATCAACAGTTTTTCTGATTAAGCCATCCCTGTGCAACAGTAGCAGATAAGACATTCATCGTATTTCCTCATGCTTGCCATACATTAAATATGTATAACAATCTATGCCTAACATACTTTAGTTACATAAAGGGAGATTCACTAAAACTGGTGCACACAGAATTTGGTGCAGCTTTGCATAGTAGCCAATCAGTTTCTATGATTTATTATCAAACCTTAACCACTTGCTTACTGGGCACTTAAACCCCCCTCCTGCCCAGACCAATTTTAGGCTTTCAACACAGTCGCATTTTGAATGACAATTGCGCGGTTCGGTGACGTTGTACCCAAACAAAATTTTTATAATTTTGTCTCCACAAATAAGGCTTTCTTTTGATGGTATTTGATTACCTCTGCGGCTTTTATTTTTTGTGCTATAAACAAACAAAGAGCGATGATTTTGAAAAAATAACAATATTTTTTACGTGTTGCTATAATACAAATCCAAAAAATAAATATAAAAAAAAAATCATTCATCAGTTTTGGCCAATATATATTCCTCTACATATTTTTGGTAAAAAAAACCGCAATCAGCGTTTATTGATTGGTTTGCGCAAAAGTTATCGCGTCTACAAACTATGGGAATTGATTTATGGTGTTTTTATTAATATTGTTTTTTTACTAGTAATGGCGGTGATCTGCGGTTTTTATCAGGACTGCGATATTGGGGCGGACATGTCGGACATTTTCTGACACTTTTTTGGGACCAATGACATTTATACAGTGATCAGAAATTTAAGAGTCCACTGATTACTGTATAAATGGCATTGGCAGTGAAGGGGTTAACCTGCAGGGGGCAGTGAAGGGGTTAAGTGTGTTCCCTGCATGTGTTCTAACTGTGTGGGGGCAGGGCTGGCTGAGACAAAACAGATCTAACTGTTCCCCGTTCTGCAGCTCGAGTCCACCCGGCCCGCAGGCACGCCCACGCAGCGTGCGGGGGCCACGCGCGTGTGCTCCCGCCACCTGTGAGTGCATGCCGGGAGTGCGCACAAAGGCGGGACATCCATGGACTTATACCCGGAAGTTGAGATCAGCGCTGTAGTCGTCTTTTGGCTATAGCACGGATCTGAAGGGGTTAATTCAACAAGCTGATGTTAGAAGCTGATTGGTTACTATGCACAGCTGTACCAGATGCTTTCTGCACCAGTTTTAGTAAATCTACCCCATAGTTACATAGTTACATAATTAATCGGGTTGCTCCTTTGTCCTCTGTGATGACCTTAAAGTGAATAACTCTACACCAAGTACACTATATGGACCACTTATTTATTTATACACAATTACACATCGATCATATCCCCCCTTAATCTCCTCCTCTCAAGAGAGAATAAATTCAGCTTGGCTAATCTTTCCTTATAGCTGAGCTCCTCCTTCCCTTTTGTCAGTTTGGTTGCCCTTCTATGCATTTTCTCCAGTTCCCCAATATCTTTTTATTAACCAGTACCCAAAATTGAACTGCGTATTTCAATGCAGATTTTGTTTGCTTTGGAAACATTTGGAATTGGCATTGCATGCTTTTATTAAGCTTAGATCTACCAGAACACCCACATCCTTCTCCACCCTTGATTCCCCCAGTTACATTTCCCCTAGATAGATTTGTTATGTTACTAATTTTGTTTCATTATTCATATATTTATAATTTATTTAGTTTAATTTAATTTTGTTTTGTTTATTCATTTTCAAACAAATTCCACAAATTTGGAATGACTGGAGTTCTAATCGATCGAGAATAACTGGTTGTTAAGGAACAGGCCGACAAGCCAGCCGTCGTGTCCTTAGTAACTGATGACTCATTTGCTGTCAGCGGGATTTCCCGCTGTCAGCAGTACGTAAACAAATATAAAGCTGGTTAAAAAAATAATGTTTAAAAGACAACGTGCCCCCCCCCAACGTGGGGGTCCAAATCAGTTGATGGAGGGGGGATTATGGTGTTGGGTTGTTTCTCGGGGTTGGGCTTGGCCCCTTAGTTCCAGTGAAGGGAACTCTTAGAGTGTCAGCATACCAAAACATTTTGGACAATTTCATGCTCCCAACTGTGTGGGAACAGTTTGGGTATGGCCCCTTCCTGTTCCAACATGAATGTGCACCAGTGCACAAAGCAAGGTCAATAAAGACATGGATGAGTGAGTTTGGGGTGGAGGAACTTGACTGGACTGCACAGAGTCCTGACCTCAACTACATAGAACACCTTTGGGATGAATTAGAGCAGAGACTTTAACCCAGGCCTGACATTATACATGTGTTTCCTGGAGGTATAGTCAAACATTCCCACTGACGCACTCCTTATATATACACTCAGCAGCTGCAATTAAACTATTAGATTATAGGAATACCTGCATAAACGTCTCTTCTGGTTCAGGATTTAGTAGCATGGGCAGGAGATATGGCTACAACTTTCTCTCTCTTCACTTCCTCCTTCTACGGTTTTAAAGCTAACAACCATGGGCAGGAAGTGCATACATAATCTATTTACAGACATTTACAAATTCAGTCAGTAAGGGGCAGCAGATCTTTACATAAACACTAGAAAGTAACACGTTTTCATACAGCAGAAATATATATACAAAAGTGTGTGTCAGCATATCTTCCAGTACCAAACGAATAACGTTCTAACCTCAACCAATGAAACTGTTAGTGTGATACCCTCAAGGTGTATGTTAAGGCTAAATACAAGAAAAAAAAATTAGTACATCTCTTCCATATATGCACATTTATCTATATTTTATCCACAACTTCACGACCAGCGCCGTAAATAGGTGGCGGTCGGGTTTGAGCGGCTGTACCGGGACATAGCCTGCACCTGCAGGCTATATCCCGGTATCATTTTTTAGAGCAAGCGGTCGGCTATCCAGGGGTGACGACCGATCCGGCTCGGGAGCCGCTCAGTCGTACCCCAGGAGGCGGGAGGGGACACCCCCACCTCCCGCCACCTTCCGCCGCTCTTCTCCGGCCTCCCGTCCCACCTGGAGACCGGAGTGACGATCCGGTGCGTCCGCCGGCTGGAAGGAGACCTGATCAAAGCCGTAATCGGCTCCGATCGGGTCTCCTTCGGCAAATTCCGGAAGCAACATCACAACGTGACTTCCGGTTTACACGGCGGCTAACGGCGCCAAATTTAAAAAAACGACAGTATTCAGAATCGCCGTTTTTGGCAATCTGAATACTGTGAAGTGCAAAGGAGGGATGGGGGGTCTTTTAGACCCCCCGGCCCTCCAAAAAGAGTACCTGTCACCATCTATTACTATCACAAGGGATGTTTACATTCCTTGTGATAGCAATAAAAGTGATCAGATTTTTTTTTTTAAAGGAACAGTGCTAAAGATAAATAAATAAAAAAAAAAAAAAAAGATTTAAATCGCCACCGTCCCCGCGAGCTCGCGCAGCAAAGAAAACGCATACGTAAGTCGCGCCCGCATGTGAAAACGGTGTTCAAACTACACATGTGAGGTATCGCCGAGATCGCCAGAGTGTGAGCAATAATTCTAGCAAAAGACCTCCTCTGTAACTTTAACCTGGTAACCGGTAAAAAATTTTAAAGCGTCGCCTATGGAACTTCTTAAATACCGGACTTTGTCGCCATTCCGCGAGTGCGTGCAATTTTCAACCGTGTCATGTATGGTATCTATTTACTCGGCGTAACATCCTCTTTCACAATATGGAAAAAAATTGGGCTAACTTTACTGTTGTCTTATTTTTTTAACTCAAAAAAGTAAAATTGTTCCAAAAAAATCGCGCTTGAAAGACCGCTGCGCAAATACCGTGTGACAAAAAGTATTGAAACAATCGCCATTTTATTCTCTAGGGTGTTTGAAAAAATATATATATAATGTTTGGGGGTTCTAAGTAATTCTCTAGCAAAAAAAAATGTTTTTAGCTTGTGACCACCAAATGTAAAAAAGTGGCCCGGTTGGTAAGTGGCCCTGTAATTACAGAACTATATCTTTTGATCCTCAAAGACTGGGTGATACTGGCCTTCCCCAGTTTCTTTTGTTAAATTACTCAACCACTCCCACTGCCTTCATCCTCAAAGCAAAGGAGTTGATTTACTAAAGGCAAATAGGCTGTTCACTTTGCAAGGTAAATTGCATTGTGAAAGAGATTTGCCCCAGAGATTACTGAATGCAAAGATCATTAGACTCATATATTTCTTGACCTTCCCTCGTAGATTGTAAGCGCTGTACTTCTACTGTCCTCCTCTGATTCCTATTGTATTAAAGTGCATTGTTTGTATCTGTACTGTCTACCCTCAAGTTGTAAAGCGCTGCGTAAACTGTTGGTGCTATATAAATCCTGTATAGTAATAATAATAGACTCTATGAGATAACACATGGATCTTGTACAGTACATGGGGCAACTCTAAATTGCTGGCAAGTTCAATAATTTAATTGTTACACATATACAAAATAAAAATAACAAAATGCTTTCAAAGGTTTATTTAATAAATGAATACATCGTGTGATAAGCATTTCTTTTTTTCAGACAAGACATGTCCTGCCAACCTTATATACCAAGAATGCAGTCCTCCATGTCCACCCACCTGCTCCAATCCAGGAAGGCAGTACTTTTGCGATGGACCTTGTGTGGCTGGGTGCGTCTGTCCAAAAGGCAAGCATAGAGGCTTTGTTCTTTGAATTGAGTACTACAAAAGATAATTTACTTATCTTCTGTTTCTTTAAAAGCTGCAAGCTTTCAGCCACTCTAGTGATCTGGGCTTCTTAAAACATCAAATCATTATTTTAGGTGTAGCATCAGAGAAACACATACCATAGCATTTTAAATATTTTATTGTTTGTAACTCTAGACAACACTAGACTCTTAAGCCTCGTACACACGGGACGACGATCTTACGTACGATCGTCTCAAATCGTATGTTGGCTGTTGTATCTAGCATACTGACTGCACTACACGATCGTAAAACCGCAGAAAGAACGTTCAGGTGCATGTAATTAGCATCCAGCCGTTCCTGACTTCTGAGCATGCGTGTTTTGCACAATACAACTTGTTGTACCAACTGCTCTGTACACACGATACAACGGTCGTATGAGCGATTGTTGGTACGATCAAGTTTTCTAGTTTGCTCATACAACTCCCTTGTACGACCGTCGTATGTTCGACTGTTCTAATCGCGCATACGAATGATCGATATCGCATACAACGGTCGTTAGTATGACCTGTTGTATACGATCGTCGTCCCGTGTGTACGAGGCTTTAGGCTACATTCACACTTAAGCGTCACATTTTAAATTGCTTTTTTCAAGTGTTTTTGAGAACAGAATTTCATGTTTTTGCACCTTTGTCAAGCATTTTTTCAGGTGTTTTTCAAATAAAAGGTGTGGAGTGATGTTGCTGTTAAAAGCACCCCGCTAGTGGTCGAAAAGCGGCACTGAAACGAGCGGCTCTTTCCCACGAACGGCTGGTGCTTTCAGTGTGAAAGCAACCTAACTGTTGACTGACAGCACAACTAGTAACGCTAAAGGCTAAATGGGACAGCAAAAAATACCATTGCAGTGGTGCACCCCCCCATACTACAGGGGTTAAATGCTCATTAAATTTACAAGTGCCAGAGCAGGGAGAAATACTTGCCTAAGGCTGACAATAGATGGATAGCATTTCAAATTAAAACTCTTAGAAATAGTCTTAGGAAAATTCTCAGTATATTCCAGTGGCTCCATCAGGGGAGCAGGGGTGCCACCCTTCTAATCTATGTGCCTGACCCCTAATCTACATGCACGGTGCACGCATGAATTTCAATGGGGTTTTTTTTTAAGCACATGATTAGAGCCTGAGGCTCTAATTGGCTTTAAAAAAGGGTGGGCTCGTGGCTGAGAGCACTGTACCCTGAGCCCACCCAGTTAGGTGACAATAGCGAATTAATATTCAATATTGTCCTTCTGCTTCTCCTCCTGGCCAATCAGGAAGCCGATTGGCCAAGAGGAGAAGTGACCGTATTGGCTGCCAAGGAGGGGGGTTGTGATGTTTGGTTTGTTTGCCACCCCCCAAAAAAAATGGAGCACCAGCTGCCACTGGTACATTCTCAGAGCAATTGAAAGTAATTTGAAAGATTTAAATTGCTTTTAACATTTGATCTTGGAATTAATGGACTTTACCCAATGAGAACCACATACACTGAAATGATTTCATTCGAGATTATCTCCACCCTACTCTTCTGCATTTTCTCATCATTGCTGTTGAAAATTAACATCAATTTGACCCCCTAATGATTAGAGAAATAAACAAACTTTCTTAGAACATTCTTTCCCTAAGAATTTGGGTTTGAAATTCTACTCATCTATGGTCAGCTTTATTCTGTGCTACAGCAGGGTACCTCTAACAGTGCGACAAGCTTCCTCTCTAAGGTACAGCCAGGTGCAGTCGCACTCTCACCCCCCCTTCTCATACAATTGTTGAAGATAAGTTTGAATTCGATACCACACTTATCCTTGAAGAAAAAGTTTAAGCTGCACCTAAATATAGCATAATGCTAAAGAAACTGACATGGACACAAGAGCACCGTTTAGCAATCTTTGATTGATTAAGGAATGGACATTCCAAAATACTCAGAACTGAAAATTGTGTGCTAGTACTCAAAACTATGTATCCTTGTGTCAAAGTGACTTGTAGTCACAGGATGTAGCTCAAGCAAAACCATATATTATCAAAATACAAGAAGGAGAAAACAAGAGTTAGACTTAATGTCTAACCCATGCAGTGCAGACGAGGGGTCCACTGCTAGGATAGATTTTTTTTCCAATTCCTGGAGTTGGGACTTAATATTTACAGTCAATATTTTCCTAAAAATGAAATGTATAGTCAGGAGTCAATACGTTCTAGTTAGTTTTGTAGAGCACAATATACCACAAACTATGGAAATCTCAAATTAGTAAAATGCAGCTTTATGCCTAAAATACCTAATACAAGCTATTGAATCTCTCTTCTCTCAGGATATGTTCTGGATGATGTAACTAATTTGGGATGTGTCCTCATTGAAGACTGTTCTTGCATATACAACAATATTGTGTATCCAACAGGATCAATTTATAGTACTACTTGCTCTCGCTGGTAAGTGTATTTCATAGATATTGCTACTGATGAATTTCAATATTGTAGTGCTTCTCCCTTCCAGTTATGATGCAAAAAAAAATTAAATCAATAAAAAACATCCATACATGCTATTACAGTGAAAAAAACTCTTACTTATATATGTGACCAAATTAGATATCCATAGGCTTGTTTTATACCAACAAATAGTATCACAAAGTGATTTTCATACACAACCTTAAAAAAATATATGTAAATAATATAAAGTTTTGTGTCCAAAAATGAATTGCCCAAGTGCAAAGTTCAATCTCGTACAATCAAATTGCCTGATCCAACTAATTTTTACCACTGTTAAATTTCTACAGAGTTCCTTATCAAGTGAACCACTTCCAGCTTCCCCCATTGTCCACTTCACACCAATACACCACGTGATTTATAGGTGTACCCTCACCTCCTTGGGTGAACCTCACAGCGAGGTCAATAAGCATAATTCTGTTTTGAGAGCGAGAAAATACAACATAATAACAGGACGCATTCTCCTTTCTCCTTTCTCAACAAGAGTATGTCCGCTGTAAATGCTTCCTTGGTCCAGAACCAGCCAATCCAAGGTCCCTTTTTCCCCTTCCCATTCACTAGCCGAAGCATTCAGTGTAGTGTAAATACAAAAACTGTTTATTGTAACACATGTACACAGAGGAATACACTCAGAACAACCCCCTCCCCTCTGCATAATTATTCAGGGCGGGGCAACAATAGACACACAGGTGTTCAAACATTTCAACAGTAGATTGTCCATAGGAGGGTTGCTGGAGAACCCCCCTCCCTTCTCAGAGTTAATACACATACACCCCCACGTCCCATAATACCTCACTCCTAGGCAAAAAGAACATTAGAACAATGGGATAGAAGCACTTAAACACATAGAAACCCCCACCCCACCTCCAAACCTCTAGCAATGGTCTGAGACGAAAGGTGTAGTCTATCTCCATATACAGTATCTCTTGAGGGATATTGTCCAGAAACATCACTGTCCCCAGTGAAAGAGCCCCCCCCCCCCACTCTTCCATCACAAACCACACATATAGAACCTAGGATAACAGGGGTGAAAGGGAAGGCTGAGTCCGGTGTGGTTGTGTAGTGAGTCTGACCAGCGTAGGTCAGACTAGGGTTAAATAAATGTATTGGGCCTTTCACAGTGGCTTCAGGTGAACCAGACTAAGGTTCTAAAGCATATAAAATTTACCAACCCATTCCCTCATATAAGGCTACATAATTAATTGATTCTAGAAGGGTTCTTGAGTCAATTCCATTGTAACAACATATAATTTATCTCTTGCAGTGTTTGCTCTGGTGGTCACTGGAACTGTAAGGATCTACCCTGTCCAAGTGTCTGTTCTGTGGAAGGCGGATCACACATTACCACTTTTGATAAGACTCAGTATACATTTCATGGGAAATGCATTTATGTACTGGCAAAGGTAAAACTGTTAAATCAAAGGCACTTTGGTACAGCCTAGCTAAGCTACAGAAAGACCAACACACATAACAATATATTTTAGTGGGCAAACCATGCTAATTTAACACATGCCCTAACCGTTTCTAAGAAATAAACATGCACCAATGGAAGGAGAATCAGACCAAAGAATAAATATGCCAAATTTCATTTTTTGGTTCACACTAAAAAAGGCCAATGTGTTTCGGGGGTAAGAAAAACTCCCTGTCAGTGAAGGCTTGTCCATAGCACAGTTGGAGTTTCCAAGCGCATACGTATGTACTTGATGAGCAGATGTCCACAGACATGTGCATAGGAGCGGGAATGTGCACGTGCATGTGCATGGCCGGGTGTCACCAATACTGGCACAAAATGGGCTATTTAAGCAAGGCTGCAGCACTGGCTTATTGCTGTTTGGTTTGCAGCTTCTGTGTGCTTTGTTCATGATTCCTGATCTTCATCTTCATGATGCCTGACCTTTGATCTTGACCCGGTTTGATCCTGACCATGCTTGTCTGCTACCTGCTCTGAGCTCAGCTTGTCCCGGATTATGCTTCTGCCTCCTGTTTTTGCCTTATTTGCCTAACCATTGCTGACACTGGCCTGTGACCCAACTACCACGCTGCCCGCCTTTTATGCTTGATCTGCCCAGCTGTTACTGACAGTCTGACCCTGCACCCTGCTCATTCAGCTATTTCAGCCCAGTAAGCTCACGTCTGGCTCCTGTTCACTGCTGCACATTCGCAGTCTGTCGCCAGCCAAGCACCATGACAGCTCATCTGCCACTAGTCTGTCCTGCTGCCATATCTGCCTGCTGACAGCTGCTACCCACGCAGGCTACTGGACTGATCACAGGTAGAGTCGATCGAACCTCTGGAAGTTCGGGTTCTACAGGTTCGGCCGAACTTCCGGACAAAGTCCGGGTTCGGGACCGGACTTGACCCGAACTTTGTCCCGGACCCCGAACCCCATTGAAATCAATGGGAACCCAAACTTTTAGGCACAAAAATGGCTGTAACAAAGTCCTGCCAAGTCCTAGAGGTCTACAAAAGGAAGGAAAATGGGGGTAAGAGTTGGACAAGTGCCCTACAAAGAAATGGGGATAGGGAAATAACTTAAAATATTTTTTAAGCTAAAATCACATAAAAAAATCAAAAATGGAGGTGGATGTGGAGTTGGAGGTTGAGGAGGCGGTGAAAGTGGCGGTGGAGGAGGAGGAGGTAGCCAACACTTTTTTTTTTTTTTTTGCACAAGAAATGCACCGCTGGCCGCAAATGTAGTTTTTGGAATTTTTTTTTTTTTTTTTAAACCAGCAATGTAGATGCACTTTTTAATTTTGTGCAAGAAACAATAATCTGTCC
>BLSH010231376.1:149297-166683 GCA_018402905.1 Glandirana rugosa
GCCCGCCTGAGCTACAGAATGTCCACTGATTACTGTATAAATGTCATTGGCATTGAAGGGGTTAACCTGCAGGGGGCAGTGTAGGGGTTAAATATGTTCCCTGGCTGTGTTCTAACTGTGGGGGGGCATGGCTGGTCGGGACATGACAGATCTCACTGATCCCAGTGACAGGGATCAGTAGATCTGCTATGCCCCCTGTCAAAGAACGGGGAACCGCCGTGTTTACAACGGCGGTTCCCCGTTCTGAGGCTCCTGAGAGTGATCGCGGGTCTCGGGCGGACATCGAGTCCGCCCGACCCGCGGGCACGCTCGCGCAGCGTGCGGCGCGCACGCGCCGCCGCTGCCTCCAGGGGGCGCGCGGGAGCATGCGCAGTGGGAGGACGTCCATGGACATCCTCCCGGCATTTCAGGTCCGCGCTGGAGCCGTAAATCGGCAATAGCGCGGACCTGGAGGGGTTAAAAACACAGTCTGGAGTGGCACATTTCCTGTCGCATGCACAACTTGAGTATAATCACCCCGCATGTTTACAATTGGTGGAGGAATTGGCATTGGGCACAGATGGCGCTAGTCCAGATCCGTGCATGCAAGAAACCATAAGTGTCATAGACTGTCTGTATTTCTGTTCTGTCTCTCCATCTTAAGGAGACAGTACAGCTAAAAAGGAACTGTGTCCCTGACTGCAGAGATGGGGCAGTCAAAGGGGAAAAGTCCTGCAGGGAGCATGCGGTCTCCCATGGTAACAAGAGATGGCGTGCCATCCAGATGGTGGGGCTTCCATGAAGAGGTGGCTCACTATTCCCACAAAGAGGGATGGGATGCCTGAGAGTCTGTGATGCCTAGGAGAGCTGCTGCACCTAGCAACACTAGTGCAAGGAGTGCACAGGTGGGGATGGTTGCCCGTGGCAACAAAGAAGTGATTTGTGTATCGGATGTCTTACAACCTTTGTTACCTGATGATCATGTTGAGGACTGTCTGACAGAATTTGAACACATGGCATTATTTAAATGGTGGCCCAGAAGCTGCTGGGTTGAATTGGTGCAGCCACTTCTTAAAGAGGAGTACCGAGAAGTGTACAGATGGTTTATTTCTAACCAAGATGATTATGAAAACTACAAAGCAGCAATCCAGTCAAGAGAACACTGGAAAGAGTCTAAAAGGAGGAGCTTCACTAGAAATCTTTGTGGCAAGGTGTCTGCTGTTATCACTGGCAACAGGAAATCTGTTTGGCCTGCAATGGTGCCTTGCAACCAGGTGGGGGCATTTGCCTGTGAGAGCACAACCAAGGAGGGATGATGCCCTGAAGTGAAGTTTCATACACCTGCTGCCTGGAATGGGAAGACTGTCCCTTTTTGTTATGTGAAAGAGACTGATCATTTGTTTAATGCCGGTGAAGTGGTGGTAAGTCTGGTGGGGAGATACGCTTCCAAGAAGGACTTATTGCTGTGCAGTGTAAAAGATGAGTTACTGCAGTCTAATGTGTTGTTGCATCCAGTGATTTCCACGTAACCACTGAGAAATATGTGCAATTGCCCCTAGCAACCGTGACTCACGCAACAGAGGTGTCCCTGGAGACCACACAGGAGCTCATGGTGGCTGAGCTTGGGGTTTCTCAGGACAACTGTGGTGCCGCTCTAAAGGATAAGAGGGTACTTGAACCTGTTAATGAGAAATGTATTTCTAACAATGCTGATAATGTTCATGATGATGCAATTGAGATGTGTAAAACTGACAAGAACAAAGCCTATTGGGATGATTGGGCCAGGAGACTAAGAGCAGAGCTGAAGGAAATTTATGTAGTGGACACTATGACTGCTGTGTCAGGATATGCATCTGCTGAACAGCCTATAGGGAGGGTGCATGGGCTGTTGCAGAGATTAATCCTCTCATGTCTGAAGGTCAGAGTGAGTGTAAACATACAGTGGAAATTGTATCCACCATGCATGAAGGGAAACGTGTATTTTGTGACAGACATGCATAATGAAATGCTAGCATCATGGAGTGTACAACCGGTATAATTTTGCTGCTCTGTCCTATGTTTGGAGAATGGGTACCATGGGGTACGGCTGATTGGAGCTGGATATGGCAGGCTGTACTGTGCACAAATCTCAAAGTGCCCTCATAGAGTAGGTGCTTTATTTTTGTAGATTTTTGGAGGGAGAGGAAAAATCTAGTCAGGCCTGACTGTAAGTGCAGGCCTGAATGTTTTGATCTGGGCAGGGGAAGTGGCTCAGGGAGGGGCTGGAAATGGAAGGAAGGAACACCCCTTGGAGATTCCTCAACTTTGAGCTGGGAAAGCTCTAGAAGGGGGGTGGATGAGGAGGTGTCACTTCCTGATGTATGACAAGGAGCCCTGACCCATCCACCACCTGTATTGGCAGGGGGCAGGCCTTCTTAAATACAGGAATGTGCCAGCGACTGTCAGGAGAGTTTGGGTGGAAAGAAATAAGGATGTAGCTGGAGCTGCGGATCGGGCCTTGCCCTGGAGGGGATCCCCCTGCCTGGAGGGTGAACCTGAGGCCTGGGGCTTGGGTGTAGCCAAGAGCAGGAGTCGGCTCCTGGAGTGGCACAGGAGAAGCAGGAGAGCAGCTGTGTTCTACATGGAGCGAGACTCTTTAAAGAATACACCATATAGTCGCTGAGCGGCGGCCCCTGGAAGTTGGATGAGAAGGCTGAGACAGTCTGAGAGGATAGAGAGCAGTCTGTAAAAGTTGGGAAGAGCCAACCAAGAGGAAGGAGAGCCATTAGACCGCATGACAGGCCAGATGGGTCAGGAAGATGGATGGGCTAGGAGTAGTAGTTCATCCAAAGCCTAGCTAGCACCAACAAACTTAGTTACACAAGAGAGGGTCCACAGTTTCTGGGAAGGAAACCTGTGATTCTTACCCACAAAGGGTGGTTCTGAGGCCTTGCCCACGGCTGCAGCAGGCCTCACCATGTGCTAGCTGTGGTGAAGAGAAGCTGTCATGGAGGTCTGATAAATTTCCTTTCGGACCAGGGAAACAAGTGTAAAGGTCAGCGAGTAGTGTGCTGGAGAGAGGAAAGGAGAAGAGTAACGGTCAGCAAGTAGTGTGCTGGAGGAGAAGAAGTGTATATACCGGAGGTGTATGTAGTAGGTCCCATGTTCAATTACTGGGCATCCCACAGTCATCCCTTATCCTTATCCAAGTTCAATCCCTAAATAAAACAGCAAAACAAAGTACCGGACAGTTCAGTGACTCCGGGTGTGTGGAAATCGTGCAATTGGGGGCAGCGGGCAGGTGTACTACAACTATCAGCCACTCTTGAGGGAGTACATGGCTACAGGAGGAATTGTTTATTGCAATGTTTTTGGTTATTGTGAAAGGTTATCTCACAGTGTGCTGTATCGCTGCATACAGAGGTTGTGTATCAGAGACACTCTGGAACACTGTTGGACAGGTCAGAGGTATTGAAAATGCCATTGGTGACAGAAATGATAAAAGAGACTGGTGTTAAAAAATGTGTTGAAAAATGCTTGTTGCAAGAACAGTTGCTGATGAAGTGTTGGACAACAGGGGGTGATTTGAACCTGTGGGAAGGTCCCATAAAGAGTCACCACTCGTCTGTATGTGGTCCCTCCTCAGACACTGTTCTAGCAAGCGATGGGACAAGAGTTCCTGGTACTGACAATTTTGAACTGTGCATTTTTGATAAGTTGGTTGCTGATGGTAAATGTACAATTATTAGAGGACTTGAAACACAGAGTACTGGATGGAGGTCAGTCCCTGACAGTGGGTGTAGAAGTAGGCCCCCTACAGTCCTGGGATAGCAGGACTGGTGGAGGTGGACCCCGAAGGTCAGGAAGAACTGCTGCTGGAAGCACACCCAGAAAAAGAGGTGGGTGGAGTGCCCCTTTAAAGAGTGTTGTATGTCTCCCTCCTGTGTGAAATGGGAGGGGGGGTTATGTGGAGAGGCAACCCCATGTTACACCGTGTTTTGGTAGTCTATGCCAGATTTTTCATATGCATCCCAGGAAGAGAGATCAGGGCTCACACTTGGGAACAGCTCTGCCTGCAAACAGGAGTTCTGGCCTAGGAGGTTGGGAGGGTATCAGGGTGAGACGGCTCCATGAGAGAAAGACAGGTGGTCAAAAGGAGTCTAAGACTGCAGCTGGCAGTCTGTGTGTGCACGTCTGCAGGAGGCAGATTTGGCCCACGACCAAGCAGCACAAAGCTGACAGAAAACTAAGCCAAGAGGCTGAAGTATGCAGATGCATTAATGTTGGAATCTCCTGTGAGGGAAGATTACTGTTTATTTGAACTTTTTTCTGTTCATTTAATAAAAGTGGGGGGTCATACCCTTAAAAAAAAAAAATATATATATATATATATATATATATATAGTATCTCACAAAAGTGAGTACACCACTCACATTTTTGTAAATATTTTATTCTATCTTTTCATGTGACAACGCTGAAGAAATGACACTTTGCTACAATGTAAAGTGTACAGCTTGTATAACAGTGTAAATTTGCTGTCCCCTCAAAATAACTCAACACACAGCCATTAATGTCTAAGCTGCTGGCAACAAAAGTGAGTACACCCCTAAGTGAGAGCCCAAAGTGTCAATATTTTGTGTGGCCACCATTATTTTCCAGCACTGCCTTAACCTTCTTGGACATGGAGCTTCCCAGAGCTTCACAGGTTTCCACTGGAGTCCTCTTCCACTCCTCCATGATGACATCATGGAGCTGGTGGATGTTAGAGACCTCACACTCATCAACCTTCTGTTTGAGGATGACTGTAGCTCCCCAGTGTCAGTAACACTCATGCAGCCCCAGACCATGACACTCTCACCCCATGCTTGACTGTAGGCAAGACACACTTGTCTTTGTACTCCTCACCTGGTTGCCACCACACACATTTAACACCATCTGAACCAAATAAGTTTATCTTGGTCTCATCAGACCACAGGACATGGTTACAGTAATCCATGTCCTTAGTCTGCTTGTCTTCGGCAAACTGTTTACAGGCTTTCTTGTGCATCAACTTTAGCTAAGGCTTCCTTCTGGAATGACAGCCATGCAGACCAATTTGATGCAGTGTGCGGAGTATGATCTGCGCACTGACAGGCTGACTCCCCAACCCTTCAACCTCTACAGCAATGCTGGCAGCACTCAACATCTATTTCCCTGAGACATCCTCTGGACATAATGCTGAGCACGTGCACTTGCCGCCTTTGGTCGACCATGGCAAGGCTTGTTCTCAGTGGAACCTGTCTTGTTAAACTGCTGTATGGTCTTGGCCACCTCGCTGCAGCTCAGTTTCAGGGTTTTGGCAATCTTATAATAGTCTAGGCCATCTTTATGTAGAGCATCAATAATTTTTTTCAGATCCTCAGAGACTTCTTTGCCATGAGGTGCCATGTTGAACTTCCAGTGACCAGTATGAGAGCGTGAGAGTGATAACACCAAATTTAACACACCTGCTCCCCATTCACAGCTGAGACCTTGTAACACTAATAAGTCACATGACACTGGGAGGGAGAATGCCTAATTAGGCCCAATTTGGACATTTTCACTTGGGGGTGTACTCACTTTTGTTGTCAGCGGTTTAGACATTAATGGCTATGTGTTGAGTTATTTTGAGGGGACAGCAAATTTACACTGTGATACAAGCTGTACGCTCACTATTTTACATTGTAGCAAAGTGTCATTTCTTCAGTGTTGTCACGTGAAAAGATATAATGAAATATTTACAAAAATGTGAGGGGTGTACTCACTTTTGAGATACTGTATATATTGTAAGGGGGTTAGCTCGGCAGCGGGTGTATGTGGCCCTCTGGAAGGGTTCACTACACAAAACAGGCACAGCGAAACAGCAGTTGCAGATGAAAACACAAGTGTGGTTTATTTATACTATGTACAATTGTAGCAAAACAGCAAAACAAAAACAAACATCAAAATAAATCCTTGCCAACTTGGCCACTTACTAAACTTTGCAGGTTTCCCTGTCTGCCAGCTAGGTGCAGCTTTCTGATACACCTAGCACATATCTCCCTGCTGTTATAATCAACCACACAGGATCTGTGTAACTCTCCCCAGTCTATTCACACAGAAACTGGTTCCAGGGTGGAGCACTCACCTATGCCTGCTGGGAGTTTATGTAAAGGCCTTAATGAGCCAGCTCAACTCAGTTGGGCTCATTACTTCTACCCCTGCAAGACTCTCAGCATTTTCCCTTAGTGGTAGAAATCAGCATAGAGTCTAAACATGGGACAAATATACCTGCCATCCTGGATGCAACCAGGTGATTTTACCTGCCTACTGTCACATTATATACAGTCCCTGACAAAAGTCTTGTGTACAAATTGACCTGAAGTGCCGCTGAAATATATTTGTAATCAAGATTTTTTTTACAAGAAATGGCTCATTTTTATTTTTTTTTGCTTAAATTTTTATTGAATTTAAAGGACATTACAGCTTATGCTTGTTACAGAGTCGTGTTGAGAGTCTAACATATACAATTCAGATAATACGTTAGAGATATAGAGTAGCTATCTCATCATAAATAGAAAGGGTTGCTCGCAATAATCATTCAATTATTTCCTTATTGGACATGAAGGTCCATTATTTATACCATGCGGTAAAATTTGGCTTCCATACTCTCACTAGGAAGTGCCTGCCACCCCAAATGGGTACTCACTGTGGTCAGGCTTGGGTGGTCAATTTATATTATATGGTTAGATAGTTGCTGTTTCGTATTGAATGATCATTGGTTGCAGAGTTATATAGAATATATTGGCAGACAATATTATTTTTGCAACTAGTAAAATTAGCAACTATGTTGACTGTGACTTATTAGCATAAATGAAGCCGTAATAACGCTAACCTTATAGTAACAACAACCATAACAATAACAATGCGTCCATACCGATTTTACTCTCGTGACGCTGATTTATCACCTGCATTTGGGCTCATTTCAGTGGATAGTTTTTAATCCAGCACTCCCAGTTGTTCAGAAACTTTTTGGTGGAATTGTGAGCTTTGGCAAATGCGTGCTCGTAAGAACATTGCAGTTTGGTTCTAGAGATGACTTCCTCTATGTTTGGGCTTAAGTCCTTCCTCCATTTACTCATGATGGTCAGTCTGGCTGCACATAAGATATGTATTGCTACCTTTCTAGTTTTTGGGGGGAAGCTTTCTGAGGTCAGGTTTAGCAATGCTAAACCTGGGGAGGGTTGAGTCGAGCTACCAGTAATTGTAGATATTAGCCTAAAAGTTGCTTGCCAAAAACTAGTCACGGAAGGGCATTGCCATAGTATATGCAAAATGTGACCTCTTTGACCGCAGTTTCGCCAACACTCTGGGTTGGTATGTGTGTAGATGCAGTTTAATCTAGCAGGGGTTAGATACCATCTATAGAGGATTTTAAAGAAATTTTCCCAGTGAAGTACGCAATGTGACGCCTCTAGGCTGTGTCGTATTGCTAAAACCCATTGGTGTTCTGAGAAGTTCTTTCCCAAGTCCCTTTCCCAATTTTTAATGGATTGCGTGTTTCTTACTGGGTTATCTGCTTGTAAAGCATTGTATATTCGAGAGATTCCTCCTTTAGTGTTTGGTTGGTTGTGATAGAAGTCCCATATTACTTTATTGATGGGAATGTCTTTCTGGTGAGTGGATTGCAGAAGATGCCGGATTTGGTAATTTTTAAATGTGTCTTTCTTTTTTAGTTCATCTGGGACTGTATTCCATGAGGAATACCCTAAGGATGATCAGGTATTTAGAGAAAGATTAGGGATTAGGAATTCCAGGACTTGAAGGGGAACCTCAGTTAATGGTGTCTTAGTCGTTTCATTAGCCAATAATACAGAGTCTTTCCAGGCATTTAGGGAAGCCAGGATTGATGGGAAGTTACCAAGGCTAATTGGTAGGTTAGAGGCGGATGCAATCAGGAGATGTTTGAGGGATTTATTATTAATCATATGTCTCTCTAGTAATACCCAATGCTTTGTGGATAGAGGATCGATCCATTCTTTGATTTGTACTAGAAGTGATGCTCTGTAGTAGTTTATTAGAGAGGGGAGTCCCATACCTCCTTTAGATTTGTGTTTAATGAGTGTGGAAAGGGCGATGCGGGGAGCTTTCCCCTTCCATACATATTGTTTCATGAGTGCATTAAGCGTAGTGAAGAACTCAGTAGGGAGAATTATGGGAACAGTTCTAAAAGTGTAGAGGATCTTTGGGAGAATTACCATCTTAAAGGGAGCTATGCGCCCGAGCCAGGACAGGAAGGGATTGTTTAATTGTGTTAGTTCAGCTTTGATTGATCCTAGAAGTTTTTGGTAGTTAGCTTTGTATATTGATTGGGAGTTACTGGTTAATTGAATTCCTAGGTATTGTATTTCCTTGGCCTCCCAATTGCAAGGAAATATTTGTTTCAATCTTATTTTGGTCCTTCTGTTTATATTTAGAGGTAATACTTGGCATTTATTTATATTGATTTTATAAAAGGAGACTTCGCCATATTTTATGATTAATTTGTTGATTGCTGGGATAGAACTATCCAGATTGGTGAGAGTCAGTATGACGTCGTCGGCGAATAGACTTATGGAGTGGGATTTACCAGCTACTTCAATACCTGAAGGCTGCCCTTATTGCTGTCGCCAGGGGTTCCATTAATAATGAGAATATTAAAGGGGACAGAGGGCAGCCATGCCGCGTGCCGTTTGATATAGGGAAGTCTTCTGATAGGCTAGATGATGTGTATACCTGGGCTGATGGGAAAGTGTATAGAGCTGCAATAGCTGTTTTGATGAATCCGGAGAAACCAAATTTCCATAGAGTGGTATCCATGTAACCCCAGTGAACCCTATCAAAAGCTTTTTCTGCATCTAGGGCTATAAAAGCAGCGGGGGTTTTTTGTTTTCTATGATTTTTTGTAGGTTGAGGATTCTGCGTGTACCATCAGGTGCTTGTCTATTCAAGACAAAGCCCACTTGGTCTTGGTTGATTAAATTTGGGGTGATCGGAGCTAGTCTATTTGCAATAAGTTTGGCGTATATTTTAATGTCTGTATTTAGTAAGGAAATCGGCCTAAAATTCTGTGGTGAATCCGTGGGTTTTCCAGGTTTAGGTAATGTGACAATGATTGCTTTAAGCATTTCTTTAGGGGGGGGTTTAAATGTGGCTATAGTGTTGAATAGTTCAATGAGATAGGGCGAGAGAGTTTCTTTGAAGGACTGGTAGTATTCAGCCAAAAGGCCGTCCGGGCCCAGGGATTTGTTGGCAGCTAATCCTTTGAAGACTGATTCAAGTTCTTTGGAAGTGAATGGAGAGTTTAAGCTTTTTAGTTGGTCTTCCGAGATTCTAGGGAGATGTAGAGGGTCTAAAAATTAATCAATTTTTTCTTGGGTTGGTTGGGTTGTCCTGTGGTCTGTATTTAGGTTGTAGAGGGCACTGTAATAAGTTTTAAAGATGTTCGATATGTCTTTTGGATGGTGCATTAGTTTATTAGTCTGGGGGTCTTTCATGGCTACTATTCTGAATTTTGCTTGTCTAGTCTGGATAAGTCTGGCTAGTCATTTACTTGCTTTATTGTCATATAGGTATGAGGAGGTTTTGTAATGTCTAAGAGTTTTTTCGTAGCCTTGGATTAGGAGTTGTTTCAATTCTATCCTTAACTGATTTAGGCTATTTATGCCGGTCTGTGAGGTCTTCTGCTTATTTTGGTGTTCTAGAGTTTTGATGCGAGTTAGAAGATTATTTAAATTTTGGGCTTTCCTTTTTTTTTCCCTGGATGCGGCTTGTAGTAGGATCCCTCTAATATACGCCTTGTGCGTGCACCAAATATTAGTAATATCACCTTGGTTTGTGTAATTAAATTAAAAAAATTTGTTGAGGTGCTTGGAGACTCCATCCCTGTGTGATGCCTGCTGGAATAGGGATATGTTGTTATGCCATAGTATATTGGGTTTGTCATTTATTTGCTCTGAAATGCTTAAGGTTATTGGAGCGTGGTCTGACCATGTAATTTCTTCTATAGTGGTGGCCTGTACCCGGTGGAGAGTGGATAAATCTGTGAGGGCTAGATCAATTCTGGAGTATGATCTGTGTGGGGCTGAGAAAAAGGTGTAATCTTTTTCGTCTGCATGGAGGCATCGCCATGTATCATAAAGCGACTCCACGTGCAGGAGGTTTCTGAGGGTTGGTTTGTGGCTGTGGGTTTTTTTGGAGCAATCCAGCAGAGCATCAGGGACAGAGTTAAAGTCACCAAGCAGCACCAGATGTCCTTTGCGTATCAGGTTAACCTTTCTTCTTAACTTCCTAATAAATGGTAGTTGTCCCTTATTAGGGGCATATAAAGACACAATTGTATAGGTAGCATTATTTAAAGAACAGATTAATATAATATAACATCCGTTAGGGTCCGTGGAAATTTCCTGGAGGGAAAAAGCCACATTACAGCTAATCGCAATGAGGACTCCATTTTGTTTGGTGCTTGCGTTGGCAAAAAAATGTTAGGGTACTTTTTATGAGTGCAGGTAGGAGCTCTGTTGTTCTGGAAGTGGGTCTCCTGAATGCAAATTATGTCCCCTTTGAGTCTTTCGGCCTCTGACCAAAGTAACTTCCTTTTGAAGGGGTTTTTTAGCCCTTTAACATTCATGGAAAGAAATTTGATAGTCATGATGGCTTTCTTGGTTTGCTGTGGTGGGTAGTTAGATCCCTAAGGCATATGATGATGGTCTGGAAAGGAGCAGTGTTTACATACCATGTGAGTGGTAAGGTACCTGGATTACTCTTCCATGGCTGGTCGGCAAGGAGAAGGAGTCTGTTTATTTTGATCGAGGGGAGGTCTTCTGGATGAGTGGTGGTGGAGCAGATTTTTGTCATAGTTTCGATTTGGACTGAAAAAAGTGAATCAACAAGAGATAACATTGAAAAAGAAACAAAGAAGGGGTCCAATGGTGGACTCGAGTCAGTAACAGAATGAACTGTAGATGAACCGTAGGGGTGTATGAAAGAACAACTTTATCCAAACGGATATTTAGTTCTGTCAGACCAAAAAGTATTCAGGGTGGGCGGGCACTGCATGCAGCTGTGCTAAGGTGATCTGCCTCTAAGTATGGAAGTCATTTAGACCAATCTTGCCTAAGTTTGGTGGGGCCTGACCGCTCCATTTGTGGATCTTCGTATGGTAAGATCCCCCAATCCTTTAAGTGTTTTAGGCCCGATTCTAAAGATAGGATGTTGTACATCTTGTCACGGTAGGTTATGATTAGTTTTGATGGAGTGCCCCATTGATATTTGATCTCATGGTTTCTGAGTGCCTTGGTGATCGTAAGAAGTCTCTTTCTGTGCTGTATTGTAGCCTGGGTAAGATCGTTGTACAATGCTATTCCCACAAACTGATCGTTGAGTTGGGGGTTCTTACGAACGTTGCGCATGGCCTCCTCTTTGACATGATAATAATGTATTCTGGCTAAGACGTCTCGGGGAGTGGAGGCAGGTAGAAACAAAGGCTTGGGGAGCCTATGCGCCCTATCAATAATAAGCTCCATGTCACTTGCTGTGGGAACTAATAGATGCAAAATTTGGCGGATGAATTTGTGCAGCTCAGTATTTACCACAGTTTCTGGTACCCTGCAGAATTTAATATTATTTCTTTGGCTGCGGTCTTCCATGTCAGCCATCTTGGCTGCCAGTCGCTTCATAGCCTGCTGTTGTTCCTGATAGCCTTCCACTAGAGTATTGTGTGCTGTGTAGGCCTCATCTAGCTTGTCCTCTACTAGTGTCACTCTGTGCTGCAATTCCTGTACATCTTGTTTAATAGGGCGAAGAGCCTTCTTCAAGTCTATGTGCATGGAGTCCCTCAAGGATATCAACATATCCTTCATGTCCCCTATAGAGACAGGCTGTGAGGATGAGGGAAACTGTTCCAATGGTATCTGTGGGAGAGGATCTGGATCTGATCCTTCTTCCCTGTCCGAATGATCGTCATTAGCATCGTTCTGCCTTGATTTTTTGTGTTTCGTGGGGCTGCGGGTCGTGGGGCTGTCAGGGGGTGATCTGGCAATGTCCCCGGAGTTGATATTGAGTATAGCTGTACATACCGATTCCTGCGAGGAGGTGGAAGAGGAGCTAGAGCTTTCTGCAGTGAAGGCCTGCTGTGGTCGCGGTCCGCCATCTTGGAGGCCCTTGTCGCCTCGTGCTGAGAAAAAGTCAGTAAGTTTATGTGGCGCGGAGCGTTGGGATCCGCGTTTCCTTTGTTCTCCTGGCGGAGGGTGGAGGAGGGTGTCTGCAGACATCATTAGAGGGTCACCAATGCTCTGGTAGTCGTCGCTTCCTGCCTGCCGAGCCGGAGCTCTCTCACTGTGCGACCGTCACTGTTGCCAGTTGGCCACGCCCCCCAGAAATGGCTCATTTTAATCCCAACAGCTTTTGTAATATTGTTTCAGTGCAAAACGAAACTGTCAAAAAGTATTCTAATATTCACAGCTTGGTAAAGCCCATTGAGTCAA
Source organism: Glandirana rugosa (assembly GCA_018402905.1). Taxonomy (NCBI): domain Eukaryota; kingdom Metazoa; phylum Chordata; class Amphibia; order Anura; family Ranidae; genus Glandirana; species Glandirana rugosa. Next base: position 161,778 of record BLSH010231376.1, read on the forward strand.
TTTTTGCAAGTGTTGTCTCCTTGTCAAATGAGCTTCACCTGTGACTAATAATGGATCAATTAGGTCTTAGGTGTGTATAAAAAGAACCCCAATACACTAGACCTTCACATCAACTTCAAATAGACCTCTGCAAACATGCCTAAGATTCACCCTGAGACTAAAGTTTTGATTTTCAAGAGGCTGAAGACCAGATCCACTGCTGATGTGGCAGACACCTTCAATGTGTCTCAGCGTCAAGTACAGAGGATAAAAAAAAGATTTGAAGAGACTGGAGATGTTTTTGACAAGCTCAGGTCAGGCAGACCACGCAAGACAACTGCTCGAGAGGACCGTTTGTTGGCTCGAAAATCCAAGGCCAGCCCATTTTCCACTGCAGCAGAGCTCCGCAAGACCTGGTCACCTGAAGTCCCTGTGTCAACCAGAACAGTTTGTCAGATTCTGTCTCAAAATGGCCTCCATGGTCGAATCAGTGCCCAGAAGCCAGCACTAAACAAAAGACAATTGGGAAACCGTGTGGCATTTGCAAAGGCCCACAGCCTGCTAAAAGGATGGACGCTGGAAAAGTGGCAGAAGGTGGATTTTTCAGATGAATCTTCTGTTGAATTACACCACAGTCGCCGCAAATATTGCAGGAGACCTACTGGAGCCCGCATGGATCCGAGATTCACCCAGAAAACAGTGAAGTTTGGTGGCGGAAAAATCATGGTCTGGGGTTACATCCAGTATGGGTGTGTGCGAGAGATCTGCAGGGTGGAAGGCAACATCAATAGTCTAAAATACCAAGAAATCTTAGCTACCTCTTATATTCCCAACCATAAAAGAGGCCAAATTCTGCAGCAGAATGGTGCTCCATGGCATACTTCCATCTCCACATCAAAGTTCCTCAAGGCGAAGAAGATCAAGATGCTCCAGGATTGGCCAGCCCAGTCACCAGACATGAACATCATTGAGCATATGTGGGGTAGGATGAAAGAGGAAGCATGGAAGACGAAACCAAAGAATATTGATGAACTCTGGGAGGCATGCAAGACTGCTTTCTTTGCTATTCTTGATGACTTCATCAATAAATTGGATGAATCCTTGCCAAACCGCATGGATGCAGTCCTTCAAGCTCATGGAAGTCATACAAGATATTCAATTTGGATCTCTCAGCACCACTACTTAATTTGCTGACATATTTTTGTATTTGCAGTAAATTTGTTCAATTTCTGTATAGGCGAAAAAACTTTTGTCTTGCCAAAATTTGATCTTTCTGTCTTGATTAAATTATACATTTTTTTTCAGTGAAACTAATTTGTTTCAGTGCATTAACCACTTGCCGACCGCCGATCGGCATTTGACGGCGGCAAAGTGCCTCTTTAAGGCAAATCGCCGTCATCTGACGGCGGCTGCCAGATCGTGCACAGTGAGCGCGCGCGCGCCGCCGCAGGCACGCCCGCGCACTCACTGTGTCCGGGGAGGGCCAGGGTGCGGGTGCGGCGGCTTCGATTGCCACCGGCCACCCACGATGCCCCCCCGGAGTGAAAGAACGGAGGTCCGTGTAAGTAAACACGGACCTCTGTTCTGTGTGAGGGGGAAGGGCTGTGATCACAGCCTTCCTGTACATGGAGGCTGTGACCACTTCCCTTCCCCAGCTAGGGCAGTCCCCCCACAGTTAGAACACGCCCAGGGAGCATAGTTAACCCTTAGAGCGCCCCCTGCAGGTTAACCCCTTCACTGCCAATGGCATTTACACAGTAATCAGTGCATTTTTATAGCACTGATCACTGTATAAATGCCAATGGTCCCAAAAAAGTGTCAAAATGTTCCGACATGTCCGCTGAAATATCACAGTACCGCTAAAAATCGCAGATCGCCGCCATTACTAGTAAAAAATAAAAACAAAATAAAAACCCCAAAAATTAATTCTCATCATCCGTAAACGCGACCACTTTTGCGCAAACCAATCAATAAACGCCAATTGCGATTTTTTTTATCACAAATATGAGGAAGAATATAAATCAGCCAAAACCGATGAAAAAAAATGTTTTTTTATATTTTTTTTTGGATTTGTATTTTAGCAAAAATTTTTTTTTCAAAATTGTCGCTCTTCTTTTGTTTATAGCGGCGATCAGAAATGATGCAGGGGTGATCAAATACCACCAAAAGAAAGCTCTATTTGTGGGGAAAAAAGGACACACATTTCGTTTGGGTACAACGTCGCACGACCGCGCAATTGTCAGTTAAAGCGATGCAGCGCCGAATCGCAAAAAGGGCTCCGGTCCTAAAGTGTGCAATCCTTCCGGGGCTGAAGTGGTTAAACATCATTTGGGAGGGTTTTAGCTTTTCATATGAGCTATTTCTAACACCAATTGATTAATTAAAAGTCAGGTTAATAGCAGGTGTTTCTACAAAATAGATAAGCGACAAGACTTTTGTCAGGGACTGTATATATATATATATATATATATATATATATAATTACAACTTCGTTTTGAAGGCCATGGCAAGACAATGGCAAGCAGATGCTTGTTATTGATCAGTAAGTCATTAAACAATGAGGGAAGGATAGGGATGATTGCTATGGGACAGGCTCCTATACCTCTGTCTTGAAATATGGTGTAGAGCAAATATAGATAGGAACTTTCGCCTACCTTTGGCACATATAATCACATATTTCTGTCCTCACTACAATTCCACACTTCCATTAGCTGGGAATTATATTTGAAGGCATATGCAGTATATGTGTAAAGCCATCACTCCAGATTCAGATTCTACATTTATGTAACAGGTCTTGATGGACATGTATTAAATCTATATTCTGTTAAGCTACATATACTGTGCAATGAGTGAGTTCAATATGTTGCCGATAAACCAGAGGAAATTGGCTTTGTGGGTGACCCTGCAGCACTCCCGCTATAACCTTCACTTGAAAAATCTTGATGAGAGAAGATTGTCAGATGAAAAGCAGCTGAATCCAATCACATACAGCTGCTCTTCAGCCAAAGAAAATCTTTGGCTGAAGTATGGCTTTGAGCTATGGCTATAGCTGGGGCACACCAAGCACATTAACCTTAATATTTAGAACAGATATGGACAAGCGGTTTGTTCTGGTTTTCTGAGTAAACTCCCCATTCTCATTTATAATTTGATGTGAACAGTTTGCACACCTTGTGATATATGATTTCTCTTTTTATGCAGCTGGAGTTCACATTGATTGGGCATCCTCATTCTACTTGATTGTGTATACCAACATGGGCATCTTCTTGGAGGTGCAGCTCACGCCAGTCATGCAACTTTATATTATTATTGTTGACCCGGCTTACAAGGAGAAAATGTGTGGTAATCAACAATCATTGCAGTGAAAATCTAAACTAAACTGTAATATTATTTAAAGCAAACCTGTTGCTGTGCTTTTTTTCAAGCAAAGTAACAGTATAGCCCACTTTTCCTGTTACTAATTTCCATGTCATGCTCCCTTGCCACCATGTCCTCCTACTAGAATTATTGGATCCATTACTTGCAAATATAGGGTAGCATGTGATACTTTCCTCTTCCTTCCACTTTTCAGTGCATGGCGCCTGAGTGGCTAATCACCAGGACCAAACACTGTCATATCGATGAATAGAAAGGTACCGACCCTTGTGTAAGCACTGACACAAACAGTTGAAAAAGGTATTACAAAGCTTTCTACTCAGGGCTTCTCTTGGTGAAATTGACTTAAATAAATGACTTCATTTTTAAGCAATCCATAAACAAAAAAGTAACAGCCTAAAAAGCATGTTTTCTTTATTCATATAGTGTTAATGTACATAAAAGTGCGATATATATTGTATTCTATTATTTTTCTACTTAAAATTACACTAAAATTTTGATACTAGTACACAGCACTACAAATGAAATTAAGTTTTTTTATTTTGCACTTTTTTAATGTGACTCATTTTCCGAAGTATCATATATACTGTATGTGCACTGGCACCTGATTGGAAGCGGGCTCCATAGTGCGCTCCTGGCATGGAGACTGAGCTGTCACCAATAGAGCTGGGAGGACTGACTCTGGACATTGTGATCACTGTGAAAGCCTGACCTGTGAAAGATTGGCTATTACAGTAATCGGTCAGTTAAATCCACCCCTGTACTCTTCTTCTGAATGGAGAAAAAGATACATGTGGTGTTTCTGCAAACATCAGGTGTAGGAGAATTTATTTTGAGTTTTTTAGTGGTAGGTCATACATAGTGATGGCAAGAAATATACAAGTAAATAATAAGAAAAACATCTTGTTTTCTACTTTGGGCCAGTTGTCCTTTGATATGAGATACCATTTACTCTATGCATGCTACCCTATATTTACTATGGGCTAATTTTCCTTTGATATGAGATACCATTACCATTTACCACAAAATAAAACAGGTGTGTATTATCCCACGCTACCTAACCTAATGTTTCCATCACTTCTAACTTGTGTTTGATGGCTGCAACCAAATAATTGTGTTCCCACAACTGAAAACAAAATAAAATAAAAAATGCTGGCTGTGCCTATCCATGTGCAATCTAATTCATGTTTTTAAACCAAAACCTTACTTTCAAACCACAAAACTGCTTTCATTATTCAGTGGCAAATGTTCATGTGTACAATAACATAAAATGAAACAAATGTGACAGTCCCAGGTGACTATAGTTCAATTAGTAGTGCTCTTCTTCTTTCAAATATTTTTCTCTTTAAGGCTACTTTCACATTGAAGCGGTAGCCGTGGTCGTGGTAAAACCCCGCTAGTTTAGCAGAGTTTTACCAGCGATATGGCTCCGCTATGCGGGCGGGAGTGCCGCGCTTTTAACCCCCCACAAGGGGTTAAATAGGGGTTAAAAGTGCCGGCGCTCAGCGCTACCGAGGCGGTGTGCAGCCGCTTCGGTAGCGCTTGCCATCAT
>BLSH010231376.1:171703-185292 GCA_018402905.1 Glandirana rugosa
CGGCTTCATTTGTGCCGCCAAGACGCAAGACACTTACCCTGTACTGTCTAGATGACTAGGGACAGTGACCCTAGTCAATCTAGACAATACAGGGCTGGTCGGGGCGGTCCCTGGGTGTGTTCTAACTGTGGGGGGGCGGGGCTGGTCGGGACATAACAGATCTAACTGATCCCAGTGACAGGGATCAGTAGATCTGTCATGTCCCATTCACAGAACGCAGAACCGCCGTGTTTACTTCGGCGGTTCCCCGTTCCTCCTCTCTGAAAGAAGATCGCGGGTCTCCGGCGGACATCGGGTCCGCCCGACCCGCGGGCACGCTCCCGCGGGCGCCAGCGGCGCGTGCGCGTGCCGCTCGCGCCCGCGGGAGCGCGCCCAGCACAAGCCAAATGGGAGGACGTCTATTGACGTCCTCCCGGCATTTTAGAGCCACGCTGTAGCCGTCATTCGGCTATGGCACAGGCGCGAGGAAGTTAATTTACCAATGAGATGGCTGACAATTAAGCCAAAGTGTCTCATGCTGCCTAGGCAAATGCAGGTTTTCTGGCTGGATCTTCATTGTCAGCTATGCAAATTCAACTTCATGTAAACTGTTGCCTAGTTTGGAGCACATTGCTTTTTGTCTGGTAATGTGTAGGGGCAAGTTTGTATCCTGCAGACAGTAGAACAATACAGTAAATCAGTGATATGGTGGGTAACAGTGGAATTTTTTCACCCTCTAGCATTTGAACTAGCAGGATAATTGGCGAATAGTCAATTCCTTCAGAAATTACAAAAACATTTATTTTCAAAGCAACCCTTTTACCTAATTAAAAAATAAAATAAAAACCTCAACAAAATAATGTTATAACAAGTTATCTCCTGTAGCTCTAGCCTAACAAAGTAAATCAAAAAAATATAGGAATGCAGCAAAGTAAAGTTTTAACCCTTAGCACCTGCTGAAACATTTTTTTTTAAATCAAAAGTATCAATGTACAAAATGCCCTAAGCAACAATTCCATTTGTCTAAGGCTCGGTTCACACAGGGGCGACTTGCGCTCCGACTTGTGTCGCCTCAAGTCGCCTGACATCTTAAATCCCATTGAAATGAATGGGAGCCATCTTAATGAACACTACTGAAGTTGCTCCAACTTCAAAAAAGGTTTCCGTATGACTTCAAGGCAACTTCTATCGGACTTGGGTCCATAGAATTCAATGGAAGTCGCCTCCAAGTCGGGTCCCCCATCTATATTGAAGTGACTTACAGGAAAAAGAAAAGAATTTACACAGGTACTCCCCCTGAATTACCCTGGCAACCCCCTCCCTCCCTTCTCTGATTGGTCACAGGCAAAGTCGCCTGGCATGAAGTCGCGTTCCAAGTTGCCCAAAGTCGCGATGAAGTTGCACTGAAGTCGCGTTGAACTTGTGTTGTAAATCACCTAGCAAAGTCACGCCAAAGTCGGATCGCCCCTGTGTGAACGCAGCTTTAGTCCTGCTTCAGAAATCAGCTAAATGCACCTGACTTAAGCCCTATACACATAAGGTGTTTACCCAGTTCTCCTAAAAGCCTTTACTTGACAATTGTGAATGTGTTTAAGCATGTCAAGTGCTTGGGCATTGATTCATTTAATTGGCCAGAATAATAAATTATTCTGGCCATTGAAATGGATTAGCGTTCAAATGTTTCTTTCTGTCAAATTGCTGCTGCTCATGGACGTTCCGGCAGTGTTTTTTTTCTCTAAATGCCCAGTTGTGCATAGACACATAGGCTAACATGGAGGGGCATTTAGAGGCAAAAAAAACACCAAATGTCCTAATAAGCATTGTTTTTAACATTCAGTATGCATGGAGGCCTTATAGTAAAAAGAGCACCTTTTATGTTTTGTATCCACAATGTATACATTGTTATGTGCTGTTTTATATGCTTATATGATGTGCATATTTATTAAGGTCTCTGTGGGAATTACAACAGTATTCAAAAAGATGACTTCAGAGCAAGTAGTGGAGCAATAGAAAGCAATGTTGTTGACTTTGCCAATTCATGGAAGACCCAGTATCAGTGCATAAATGTAGTGCCTGAACATAAACATCCCTGCATGTATGGCACGGAAATAGGTAATATTTTATTTTCTTACATAGAACTATGTACACCAGCAAATACAGTATATTCAAACAAAAGACATGTAATCAGCTAAAGTGTGAATTGAATCATATAAAATAATTGAATAACTAACAATGTAAAGTTAAAACTATTGTTATAAGTTATAAACATAATCACAGCAGTTTTTTTTTCTTTTGATCCTCCTTTTATGTAACAGAAAAGTATGCTCATTACTGGTGTCAGGTATTGCTTGATGATGAAGGTCCTTTTGCTCCATGTCATACTTCAGTCAGCCCTAGAGACCACTATCAGGTAATTTAGTTTTTTTATATTCAAGTGTCTCTATGTCATGCCTAGATTATATTTATGAAAAGGTAAATGTTTACTCACCCCCTGAAAGGGCCCGCTTATTTGCTAGGTTCCTTTTCCAGATTAGTGCAGTAACAGCTGGGCACACAGCAACAGTCCCTCTTCTGGCACACTAAACAGTCTATGGGTTGCCTTTTTTAGATCTATTGTTGAATAACTTGGATATGGCGTAGGGAGCTGCAGGATACTCAGTGAATGCTAATTAATAAATTCACTGTGATACTACCTTTCAGAACAGTTCCCTTACCAAAGGCCAGCAAATGGACAGCACCTAGACACCTTCAGAAATGTACCAGGCCAGGCAAGCACCAATAATGAGATGCCAATAATAGCAGTAGCAACAGTCACTAGGATTCTCTCACTCAGGTCTGTACTCACAACATCCCTGGGTTCTTGGATGCCTCCCTCCAATACCAGAAAGACAATGCCGCAGTGGATCTTCCATACTGGATCTTAAGTGGAAGCTCTTTCTTAGCTTCAGTGATTTCTAGCAGACACAAGTCCCCAGCTCTGCCACAGCTGGGATCTAAAGGAGCACAAGTAGAATCTTTGTGCTTGAATGCCAGGAAAGGCAGCAGCCCTTTAGGCTGGGAGCTTTACCTCCTGGACATGAACAGGGCTTCCTTAGGTTCCAGACTTATTATACACTTTCCAGCCATCTACTGGGCACCCTTGATTGGAATCACATTAATATTCAGGCTGCTTATTTGACTGTCTTAAGCCACCACATTTTGAAATCCTCCAGAAAACAGTGAGAAGCAATTAAGCATGCAGCCTGCAGAGCCCAGAAGAGCCCAAAGAAATCACAAGCTGCTCTACTGATTGCAGTGGAGCCAAAAAATGCAAAGTTTACCTGGCTTTCCTTGCAACCTATCTAGGAGTGTACTACACATATTACTATACTCAAAATATCTTACAATACAAAGTCAAAGGGGAATGACTAGAGTTGAGCGGACACCTGGATGTTCAAGTTCGTCGGGTTCGGCCGAACCTCGTGAAAACGTTCGGGTTCAGCACCTAACTCAATCTGAACTTGACCCCGGACACCGCACCCCATTAAAGTCAATGGTGACCCAAACTTTTGGGTGCAAAAATGGCTATAAAAAGTCATGGAAAGGGCTAGAAGGCTGCAAAAGGAAGCAAAATGGGGGTAAGAGTATGACAAGTGCCCTGCAAACAAATGTGGATAGGGAAATAAATTAAAATGACAAAAAAAAAAAAATTGGAGGAGGAGGTGGATGTGGAGTAGGAGCCTGGAGGTTGAGGAGGCAGTGACGGTGGCGGTGGTAGTGGTGGTGGAGGGGGTGGAGGAGTAGGAAGTAGCCAACACTGTTTTTTGTTTGTTTGTTTTTTTTTAGAATTGGGGTAGCCCCCAAAATACTGAGACATGTTCAAAAAAAAAAAGGATACCAATGGCTGTGTGAGGCCAGTCTAAATGTCTATTCTGCACAAGGTACAGACAAGTCTTGTGGGATCCATGCCTGGTTCATTTTAATAAATGTTAGCTTGTCCACGTTGGCTGTGGACAGGCGGCTGCGCTTGTCTGCGATAACGCCCCCTGCTGTGCTAAACACAAGGTTCAGACAATACACTGGCTGCAGGGCAGGCCAGCACCTCCAAGGCATAAAGGGCAAGCTCAGGCCATGTGCCCAATTTGGAGACCCAGAAGTTGAATGGGGCAGACCCATCATTCAGTACATGTAGGCATGTGCACACATACGGTTCCACCATGTTGCTGAAATGCTGCCTCCTGCTAAGACGTTGCCTATCAGCTGGTGGTGCTGTTTGTGGTGGCATGCTGCTGACAAAGCTTTTCCACATTTTGGCCATGCTAACCCTGCCTTCTGAGGTGCTGGTGGTGCCACAGCTGCGTTGGCGACCTCTTCCACCTCCTCCTCCTCTGCCTTCGACCTGTGCTTCCACTGAGCCCCTGTGTCATTTGGGAATGCCCTCAGCAGCGCGTCTACCAGAGTGTGCTTGTAGTGGGAATTAAGGACGGCACATTGACCTTGTAACAGGGATCCAGCAAGGTGGCAACCCAGTAATCAGCACAAGTTAAAATGTGGGCAACTTGGCTGTCGTTGAGCAGGCACTGCGACTGTAGTCGCTCATGTGTGCCAGGCTGCCCAGAGGCAAAGACAAGCTGTCCTCTGTGGGAGGTGTATCATCTGGGTCCTCTGTATCCCCCCAGCCACGCGTGATGCCCATGAGCTGCATCAACCTGGCCTATGCTGGTGCAGGAAGCCATCCACCGAGCCACTTGTGAATGAGTGGCCTAATAACCATGGAAATGACCCCTCTTCTTCCTCCTCCTGTGCCACATCCTCTTCCATCATCGTCCGAAGTGTTTTTTCAAGGAGACATAGAAGTGGGATAGTAACGCTATAAAACAGCGTCATCGGCACTGGCCATGTTGGTGGAGTACTCAAAACACCGCAATATGGTACACCATCTCGCATGGAGGCCCACTCGTTGGTGGTGAAGTGGTGTTGTTCCGCAGAGCGACTGACCCGTGCGTGCTGCAGTTGAAACTCCACTATTGCCTGCTGCTGCTTGCACAGTCTCTCCAGCATGTGCAAGGTGGAGTTCCACCTTGTGGGCAGGTCGCATAGGAGGCGGTGAGCGTGAAGGCTGAAGATCCGCTGCAGCGCAGACAGGCGAGCAGCAGCAGGGTGAGAACGCCGAAAGCGCGCACAGATGGCCCGCACTTTCTGCAGCAGCTCTGACATATCCGGGTAGTTTTTTTAGAAATTTCTGCACCACCAAATTCAGCACATGCGCCAGGCAAGGGGTGTGCATCAAACCGGTAGGCCCAGAGCTGCTACAAGATTTCGCCCATTATCACACACCACCAGGCCGGGCTTGAGGCTCAGTGGCAACAACCACTCATCGGTCTGTTGTTCAATTCCCGTCGACAGCTGCTGCACAGTGTGGGGTTTATCCCGCAAACATATCAGTTTTAAAACAGCCTGCTGTCGTTTCCTCCTGGATGTGTTGAAGTTGGTGGTGAAGGTATTACGCTGAGCGGATGAGGAGGTGGTAGAGGAGGAGGAGGAGGAAGTGCAGTAGGAGGAGGAGGCAACAGGAGGCAAAGAGAAATGCCCTACAATCCTCGATGGGGGAAGGACATGCGCCAAACGGCTAGCCACCTCAGGCCCACCCGCCACTACATTTGCCCAGTGTGTAGTTAGCGAGATATAGCGCCCCTGCCCGTGCTTACTGGTCCACGTATCAGTGGTTTTGTGGACCTTGCCACAGATGGCGTTGCGCAGTGCACACTTGATTTTGTCCCCGACTTGTTTGTGGAGGGAAGGGATAGCTCATCTGGAAAAGTAGTGGCGGCTGGGAACCACGTACTGTGGGACAGCCACCGCCATCAGGTTTTTAAAACTGTCCGTGTCCACCAGATGGAATGACAGGATTTCAAAGGCCAGGAATTTTGAAATGCTGGCATTCAGGGCCAGGGATCGCGGGTGGGTAGGAGGGTACTTCCTCTTTCTCTCCAGTGTTTGGGAGATGGAGAGCTGTAAGCTTCCATGGGACCATGTGGAAATGCTTGAGGACGGTGGCGGACATGGTGGCATTGCTGTCACATGCTCTGTTTGCTGGGTGGCAGGTGACACTGGCACTGTAGAGGTGGAGGAAGAGGCAGAGGCAGCAGCAGAAGAGGAAGCAGGAGGAGGCCGAGACCTTTTGTCACGTACCTGACGGTGGAGTCTGTCTTGTGCAGGGAACAACCGCTCTTGCGCACCCGATTCAAGGACCCCTGGTGGTGGAGACAGAGGCCCAAGAGTGCGGGATGGCACGAGGGCTGGAGGGTCACCGATGACGTAGCGATGCTCCAGGAGACGTGCAGGTAGAAGGATGGTCGTTCAGGCTGGGTCGGCAACAGGCTGGCAGGAAGGTACAAAGGATCAGGCAAAAGAGTAGTCAAAGTCCAAGCAAGGTTCGTTAACGGGCGGGCAGCAGAGGTACAAGGGAGTAGACAATCGGATGGTCGTGGGTAGCCGGGGTCGGTGCAGGTAGCAGACAGCAGGTCAGGACAAGCCGGGTCAACAGGAGGTAGAGCAATACGGGAACAGGTATCCAGAGCCGAGGCGTACAGGTCGGGAACGCTGTAGGGCGAGCAGCACTTGGTCCCAGCAGTCTCCAGGCTTAAATAGGCCCATTTGGCGCCGTCTCCGGCGCGTGCGCGCGCACGGGAGCGCGCGCACACGCGGGCGCGCACGGGAGCGCGCGAACGCGCACGGGAGCGCGCGCACGCGCGCAAAAATTTGCGCACCACCGCGGAAACAACAGATTTTAGCCGGAATTGGTTCCTTTTCCTAACACCTTTCTTGGATTTTGAGGTATTTCTTCCACTGCAGCAAGTGCTTTGAATTTAGATGCCCGGTCATGCAGGTTGTGCACAGGTTTAGAACATTTATGCCTCACTTCAGGCTCTCATTGCACAGTGTGCAAACCACTTGTGTCTTGTAGTCAGCACATTGTCTGAAGAACTGCCATGCCGGGGAATGCCTTTGAGCTGCCTTTGGTGTGCTAGGTCCCTGGGTGCGGTGGGTAGTAGCAGGCGTACTGTCTAGGGGACGCTCGCTCCACTTTTGCAACCTGCTTCCTTTTTTGCTGTGCTGGTGCCTCTGTGCGACCACCACCTCTTCCTCCAAACTGCACACGTCACTCACATGACCCTCATTCCATGTGGGGTCTAGGACCTCATCATCCTCCACATCATCTTCCACCCACCCTTCACCACTGCCCTCCTTGTCAGTCTGCACACTGTGGAAAGCTGCAGCAGTTGGCACCTGTGTTTTGTCATCATGAGAGACTTGCTGCGCTGGTGTTTCCATGTTCTCATCTTGCAACAGAAGTGGTTGGGCATCAGTGCACTCAATCTCTTCAACTTCTGGGGCAGGGCTATGTGGATGGCCCACGGAAAGCACACCAGGAGAGTCATCAAAAAGCATAAGAGACTGTTGCATGATTTGGGGCTCAGACTGCTTGGCTGATTTACAAGGGGCTGAGGTGAAAAACAGATGACCATAGGGTTCAGGTGCCAACTCTGAGCTTTCATCAAGGGACCGGGTGAGAGACAATGTGAAGGAACTGGAGGCATTGTCAGCCACCCAATCTACTATCGCCTGTACTTGTTCTGGCCTCACCATTCATTGAGCGCCATTCGGGCCTACCATATATCTTTGAAGGTTCTGTCGGCTACCTGAGGAAGGTGTTTCACTTGTGCGTGTAGCTGGCACAGATCGACCACGCCCTATCCTTGCAACAGGAGCTTCAGCAACACCACCAACACCAGCAGCACCAGCAGCACCACTACCACGTCCCTTATTTGACGCTCTCCTCATTCTGGACACAAATGTACTATGTAGCACTATTTATTAATACTAAAAAAAAGAGAAAATTGTAGATGCACTTTTTATTTTTGTGCAAGAAATGAACCGCTCACACTAGCAGCAGGAACCTCTCCACTGATCACACCAGCAGCAGGACTGTCTCCCTAAACTAGTATGAGATGATTTTAGAACGATAATCTGTCTTTCACAGCACCGACAGGAACCTGTCCCTACTGCAGTATGAGATGATTTTAGAACAATAATCTCCCCCTCACAGCACTGACAGGAAACTCTTCCTAATGCAGTAGGAGATGGTTTTATAACAATAAACTCTCCCTCAGAGCACCAACAGGAACCTGTCCCTAATGCAGTAGTAGATGGTTTTATAATGATAAACTCTCCCTCAGGTCACTAAAAGGAACCTCTCCCAAATGCAGTAGTAGATGGTTTTAGAACGATAAACTCTTCCTCAGAGCACCAACAGGAACCTCTCCCTAATGCAGTAGTAGATGGTTTTAGAATGATAATCTCTCCCTCAGAGCACCAACAGGAACCTGTCCCTAATGCAGTAGTAGATGGTTTTAGAATGATAATCTCTTCCTCAGAGCACCAACAGGAACCTCTCCCTAATGCAGTAGTAGTTGGTTTTAGAATGATAATCTCTCCCTCAGAGCACCAACAGGAACCTGTCCCTAATGCAGTAGTAGATTGTTTTAGAATGATAATCTCTCCCTCAGAGCACCAACAGGAACGTCTCCCTAATGCACTATAAGATGATTCTGAATGCTAATGTCTCCCTCACAGTACAGCAGGAATGTCTCCCTAATGCACTATAAGATGGTTCTGAACGCTAATGTCTCCCTCACAGGACCGCAATGAAGGTCTCACTAATGCAGTCTGAGATGGTTGTGAACGCTAATCTTTCCCTCACAGCACCGGCATGAAGCCCTCCTTACTCTAGTCTGAGACGATCTGACACGTGGCGCTACATGACTCCAGCCTCATATAGAGGCTGGGTCACATGATGCACTGACCAATCACAGCCATGCCATTAGAAGGCATGGCTGTGATGGTTTCTAAGGGCAAACTAGTGAAAAGCTTGTTGATTGGCTGCCCAGCAGCTATAGAAAAGGAGACAAAAATGCCCAAATACCGAACCCGGACTTTTTTCAAATGTCCAGGTTTGGGGCACGGAAACCCTAAAGTCCGGTACGGACCCGAACTTTACAGTCCTGGTTCGCTCAACTCTAGGAATGACATTAAAGTGACATTAAGCAATGTCCTTATTTTCCATAAATTATTATTGTGTATTTTATTATTATTATTAAGGATTTACCCACTTCCTGACCAGGCCATTTTTTGCAATACAGCACTGCGCCGCTTTAACTGACAATTGCGAGGTCGTGCAACTCTGTACCCAAACAAAATTGACGTCCTTTTTTTCCTACAAATAGGGCTTTCTTTTGGTGGTATTTGATCATCTCTGAGGGTTTTATTTTTTGAGGTACAAACAAAAAAAGAGCAACAATTTTGAAAAAAACAACATTTTTCTTTTACTTTCTGTTATAATACATATCCAAAAAAATATATATGAAAAACAAATTATTCATGAGTTTAGGCCAAAATGTATTCTTCTATATATTTTTGGTAAAAAAAAAATCGCAATAGGCGTATATTGATTGGTTTGCACAAAAGTTATCGCGTCTACAAACTACGGGATAGATTTATGGACTTTTATTTATTTATTTTTTATTGGTAACGGCAGCAATCTTGTGATTTTTAGCGGGACTGCGACATTGCAGCGGACATATCTGACCCCAAATGGCACTTTTTGTGGACCAGTGACATTATTACATTGATCAGTGATATAAAAATGCATTCATCAAAGTATAAATGACACTGGCAGGGAAGGGGTTAACACTAGGGTGCGATCAAGGGGTTAACTGTGTTCCCTGGGTGTGTTCTAACTGTAGGGGGGAAGGAGGTCTCTGGGAACAGCAGATCTCTGAGATGTCCCCTGTCAGAATGGAGATCTGCCTTATTTACATAGGCAGATCCCTGTTCTGCCTCTATTTACAGCAATTGCGGGCAGCCGGCGGACATCAAGTCCGCTGGACCAGCAGGCAGGCTCCCGCGGAACACAGCGGGCGTGCACGCCCGCAAACCCTCATGCAGGGGCTGACATATGAGTATGTCGGTTCATGCAAGAGAGATGGCCTGCCTCAGTATAAGTGCGGCGGCTGGTCAGCAAGTAGTTAAATAGCAATGCACAACTTACAAACAGCAGGATAGCCATGGCTTACTCCTTGTTTTCATTTGCTCTGGCTGAAATGTTCTTTTCCCCTAGATGTGCCTGCACAGTTAGCCCTCCTCAATTTGTATAGGGCCAGTGTCTAAGTGTTTCCACACTGGAGATGCAGGCTTACTGTGCAGAGAAGTGAAGAGGGTTTTAGCCAAATAGGCTGAAAACAGGGCAAGCCACATCTACCCTACTGAGATAACAGCTGGCAGGAGTGTGGTTTGCCACAAAGTACACCTAAAGTGAAAGGATCTCATTCCAATGTGAGGGAAATCCCCTTCATGACAATTGCCATGAGTACAAGTGCCCCGATTTGAAAATTTCCTACTATTCATATTCTAGTGGCAGCTCAAAATTTTGAACCTACCCTCATTTTTATTCCCCATAACATTGGTAATCAAGACAATTAAGGAGAGTGAATCTCCCCAACAGGAACACTGGCAGCAATGAAAACTTACCAATAGTGGTCCTATCTCCTCATGATTATCCAAATCTAAAAAAAAGTTATTCCTTTTAAAGTTTAAAAGTAGGGCTAAATTGTCCTTTATGGGGTTAAAGGAGTAATAGGGCCAAAGCTCTTCTGCACTCCTGTGACCTAAAGTGAGCTGACAACAGGCTAAAGACCTCGGTCAGCTGATGTCACTTGGCTAACCCAGGCTCTGGAGGGTTCCCGACTTTAATGTTGGGATACACCTAGATGCCTGACCAGCAGCTGGCTCAGCCTCTAAGCACACGGCTGAGAGCCTGAGCCAGCCACTCCTGCCCCTTCCACAGTCACCATTCTGTGCTCAGAGCTGACCCGAGAACTGAGCAGTCAGCAATCTTTGAACATTCAGATCTCGGTTGTAGAGGCAGTGGGGGACAAATGCAGCATTGGACTAATGCTGAATCCACCTAGGTGAGTATGAATAATATTTTTTTTAAATCCTGTCTTATCTTTTAACTTAATTACTTGCATATTTGAATCCCTGTAAAACTATTTTAGTTTATTTTAACCAACGTTTCTTTTTTAGAATTGCCTCTTTGATACTTGCTCTTGTAAAAGAGCAGAGGACTGTCTGTGTGCTGCCCTCTCCTCCTATGCATGGGCATGTGCTGTGTCTGGTGTCATACTAACTGGATGGAGAGAAAATGTCTGTAGTGAGTAAGAAGCCTGCCTTTTAAGAAGCCTGCCTCAAAATTTGGCTCACCATTACAAATCAAGGATATAGCTGACATCCTACCATATAAAAAATGCAATAAGAAAATTGTTGTGCTGCTTTTGTTATGTCATAATAATGGTATATAATATAGCATTGTATAGTATTTACTATGTTCACATTGTACATCACAACTTCTTCCCCTAAACAATTCTAATTACTTTTATGTTCTCTGAATACACTTAAAACAGTTGTAACGCCTTATTTTTTCCCCCTAAAATAATAAACATGTTATACACAGTGTGGCACAGTGGTGTAGCGGATAGCACTTTCGCTTGGCAGCAAAAGGGTCGCTGGTTCGAAACCCAACCACGACACTACCTGCCTGGAGTTTGCATGTCCTCCCTGTACTTTCATGGGTTTCCTCTGGGTACTTTGGTTTCCTCCCATATTTTAAAGACATGCTGATGTCTAAATTGGCCCTAGTATATTTATGAATGTGAGTTAGGGACCTTAGATTGTAAGCTCCTTGAGGGTAGGGACTGATGTGAATGTACTGCATATATGTAAAGCACTGTGTAAATTGACAGTGCTATATAAGTACCTGAAATAAATAAAAATAAATAAATACTTGCCTGCACTGTGAAATGAGCACCCTCGAACCTCCTCTTCTGGAGTCCTCTGCTGGGGCTCTCAGCTCTTATTCTGTGTGCTTTCCCATAACTGTCTACAACAGTTCACTTTCATCCACCCTGGATACTTTGGCCCCCCTCGTTACACACAGAACCAGACCATGACCGCTACAACCCTGGCAAACAGACAATACCAGAAGCCTTAAAAATCATAGCCGCACTCTTGGGCTATGGACTGAGACTAAATCCAAGCAAGATTTCAACCAATATAAATCTGCCCTCCAAAAATACTATTCCTGCCTTCACACTGCCAAACAGACCTACTTTATCACTCATTAACACCCTCTCATGCAGTCCCCATCAACTCTTTTCTACCTTTAACTCTCTACTTCATCCTATATTACCTCAACCCACTAACTTACTCACTGCCCAGGAGATTGCTAATCACTTCACACATAAGATTGATATAATTTGTGATAAGATCTCCACCATACAGATATCTCACTCACCTTACACTCCTTGTTCACCTCCACAATTAATACTTCCCTCCTTTAACCCAGCTACTATAGACAGGTCCAAAACTGGGGGGGGCAGGGGGCATGTGCCCCGGGTGCCAAACTGATAGGGGAGCTGCAATCCCCATGCTCCAGGAGACCTGAGCGGCCTCCCTGTCGGACCTGGACAGGAAGGGCGGGTGGGAGGGGCAGAGTGTGTATTATTTACTAGAACCCATCGGTGATGTTTTCCCCCTGAAGCAGTTGAAAGCCAGTTCCCCTCCTCTCCCTACCGCTGGCATTCTGATCTGCTGCTTCAGGAGGAAAACACCACTGACGAGTTTTAGTAAATAATGCCCACCCTCCCACTCTGCCCCTCCTGTCTATCGTGTTCCTCTTACTGCTGCTGTCCCTAAATTCATGGACAGCTTGTACAAAATCAAACTCTCAGCAGAAGTGGCAGGGAGGAATCTTCCCGAAATTGTATAGAAACGCAGGAGCCAGCCAGTCAGGCAGCACTTCCCTCTCCTACTACTGCTTCCCGAGCCAATGAGCACTGCTGTAACCCTCCCCTAAAATTCACAAACTACTTACTAACAGCTAAAACCAAAAGTCACTATTCTGTACTCTTACTCTTGGATCTCTCCACTGCCTTTGATACAGTTGACCACCCCTCCTCAAAAAAAACTTGATTTCCTTGATCTCCGTGGCTGTACTCTCCTCTCCATTGGTTAGAATCTCACCTATCTCACCACACCTTCAGTGTCACTTACAACTCTACTTCCTCCTCTCCTACTCTTCTTACCATTGGGGTCCCCCAAGGTTCTGTCCTTGGACCTCTCCTATCCTCCATTTACACCTCCTCCGTGATAGCCTCCCTTGGCTTCCATTACCATTTGTATGCTGATGCCACCCAGATCTATCTCTTTACCCCTGAGCTCACCCCATCAGTTTCCTCATGCATCACTGATTTATTAACAGACATATCTGACTGGATGTCACAACACTTACTCAAACTCAATCTATCTAAAATTGAGCTCATAATATTTCCTCCTCATGTGCCCCTTCCCCTGACTTTTCTGTCAAGATCAATGGCACAACTATCAGTCTGTCTCCACATGCCAGGGTGCTAGGGGTAACCCTGGACTCTGATTTGTCCTTTCAAGCCCACATCCAATCAGTGTCTAAATAATGCTGCCTCAACCCCCGCATCATCTACAGAATATGCCCCTTT
>BLSH010231376.1:206846-217078 GCA_018402905.1 Glandirana rugosa
ACGTGCGGCGAGCGCGCGGGTCGAGGCTAGGCACATTTCTCGGTTATCTAAACCCAGAAATGGTGCACTGGCCGACACAGTTAGTGTCGGCCAGTACACTATATTTGTTTGGCGCCATTGTTCGACAATGACGCCAAGAGGGACAGTGTGTGGCTAGCACGACCAATGGCGGATGACACATGTGGTTCGTGTGACTAGTGGGGGGTTATTTCTCATGGACAGTGGTGGGGTAGTTTCATGGACAGTGTCAGGTAGTCTCATGTTTACCCCCTTACCATAGCGCGAATCCTAAATTCTTTCACTGAGTCGTCGACGGGAGGTTATTGAGGGAGGGAGTCCCCCCTAAATATTCCTAGTCCTCACATACTGATCCTTATAAATCCCCCCTGAGGGAGGGAGTTATTGGAGGGCAGCTGCTGAGTCACTTTCTTAAATCCTAAGCGCGATACCATTCCCCCATTTGTACTCTGATGGACTGTGACAGGTACTTTGATGGGGTGGTGACAGGTACTCTTTATTGGGGGGTGATCAGTGTGCTTGGTGTACACAGTAGGCGGTAACCAGCACGATCGGTGTGTGACAGGGAGAACCGCAGTAACAGCTTGTTACCGCGGTTTGTTTATATCACATGACCGGCTGTGATTGACACAGCCGGTCACGTGGTAAAGACCCAAATCTATTGGCTCTTTACACGGATCGGAGCTGGGCGCGCGAGCGGCGTGCACGAGAGGAATGTTAGTGACCGGCTGTGATTGGACACAGCCGGTCACGTGATAAAGAGCCAATTTTATTGGCTCTTTACCCCAATCTGGGGGGGACACAACCCCCCGGCAGACAAGCGATCCGTGATCGCCCCTCTGCGGGCCCCTGGGGGCCCGCAGTAGCGGCGTGAAGCAGAGGACGTCATATGACGTCCACCCGGATCGAGGAGCAGTCCCTGCCGACGTCATTTTACTATGACTTGGTAGGGAAGTGGTTAAGAAATAATGGCATCACAAAGATGTTCTGCAATTTTAGGGAATTCTGGAATTGCGGGCAGTGATCTGGAAAAAAAGCAAACCGAACAGCCTCTAGATGCTTACATTCAGCTCAATTTTATGAAGTTTATATGTGATACATGTGCATTAATGCTGTGAATTCTATTTGACTTTGTTCATTCCTTTACATTTCATGTTCGTTTTGTTGTCTTCACATACAGCAATTGCACAAAAGGAATACTAAACTGCACCGAGACATCAAGACCAGGTAATCTCAAATCTGTTAATAAAACTATGACTTCTAGAAGTATTGCAGACATCTAACTAACAAATAATTGATGGATAACAACTTAACCAGTTCCGTACAGTCTCGCATACATTTACTGCTGCAGTGTGGCTCTATTACGCAAAGTCGATGTCTATAAACGGCGGCTCGTGCATGAGCAGCAAGCGGGTGGGAACGCGCTGCCATGCTCTTGTGCCCGCCGCACTCTGCAGGATTGTGCCCACGGGGCAGACC
This sequence comes from Glandirana rugosa, assembly GCA_018402905.1. Taxonomy (NCBI): domain Eukaryota; kingdom Metazoa; phylum Chordata; class Amphibia; order Anura; family Ranidae; genus Glandirana; species Glandirana rugosa. The sequence continues at coordinate 208,344 of BLSH010231376.1, forward strand.
CGATGTCTGTTGGCGAACTGCGATGACCTGGCAGGGAGAAAGAACGTGGAACCACTGATGTAAACACGGCGGTTCCCCGCTCTGTCAGTGGGCATTTAAAAGATCTACTGATCCCTGTCACTGGGATCAGTTAGATCTCTTATGCCCATGGTAGCCCAGCCCCCTCACAGTTAGAACATGCCCAGGGAACACTGTTAACCGCTTCACTACCCCCTGCAGGTTAACCCCTTCGCTGCCAATGACGTTTATACAGTAATCAGTGGATATTTACATTTCTGATCGCTGTATAAATGTCATTGGTCCCAAAAAAGTGTCAAAAAAGTCCGACATGTCCGCCCCAATATCAAAGTCCCGATAAAAGTTGCAGATCGCCACCATTAACAGTAAAAAAAAAAAATTTGTAAAAACGCCAGAAATGAATTCTCATGGTATGTAAACGCTGCAACTTTTTGCCCAATCAATGCGATTTTTTTACCAAAAATTTGAGGAAGAATATAAATTGGCCAAAACCGATGAATACATTTGTTTTTTTTATATATTTTTTTTTTTGGATTTGTATTTTAGCAAAAGGTAAGGTAAAAGGTAAGAAATATATATATTTTTTTTTTTGCAAAATTGACGCTTTTTTTTTGTTTATAGCGGTGATCAGAAATGACGCAGAGATCATCAAATACCACCAAAAGAAAGCTCTATTTGTGAAAAAAAAAGGACGCAAGTTTGGTTTAGGTACAATGCCGCACGACCGCTCAGTTGTCAGTTAAAGCGACACAGTGCCGAATCGCAAAAAGTGTTCTGGTCCTAACATGGGAAATCCTTCCGGGGCTGAAGTGGTTAATAATAATAGTAGCCCAATGTCTTTCATAAAGAATAGATCACATATTCACTTTGGATGTGGGCCTATTTCCACCGTATTCATTGGAGTGAACTGAGCAGCCTTGTCTAACACAGTTCCAATGCATAGGTACGTCTTATGAGTTCATCTACACCACTGCACTGCAGTTCTGTGTGCTGAAAAAAATACAACATGCTTTTTTTCATAGTAACCCACTGCAGCAAATAAAGATCAATGAAATATCAGTTGAAAGTTGAAAAAACAGTCAACCGTGCAATGTGTCATTAAAATGCAGTGGCACTGTTTCTTTCACTCAAGTGGCCACGGTATTATGTAGCCATTGCTTTGAATGGGCCTTAAATGGCCATAGCAGCTTTTTATTACAAAACAGTAAAAGAAGAAGTCATAACGAATAAATAACAAAGAACAAGCCATTTGGTCTGGATCGAAGGTCTCTGAGGGCAGATAATTGTATGTGCAGAAACCGAACAAGAGGCTTCCAGCCACCCACATTGCCTTGTATCTGATGAAACAATCAACACTGACAAACTGTAGGCTTTACATGTATTTTTGCACTTTTTCTCTAGGCCTACTTTTCTCAGCATAGTGTTAGTGTTAATTTTGTCAGTATGGTCCCAGTTATAATCTGAACCACTTCAGACCCGGAAGGATATGCCCTCTTCTTCACCAGAGCACGTTTTGCGATTCGCCACTGCGTTGCTTTAACTGACAATTGCGCGGTCGTGCGACTTTGTACCCAAACAAAATTGACGTCCTTTTTTCCCACAAATAGAGCTTTTTTTGGTGGTATTTGATCACCTCTGCGGTTTTTATTCTTTGATATATATTCTTCAACATATTTTTGGTAAAAAAAAAATTGCAATAAGCGTATATTGATTGGTTTGCGCAAAAGTTATAGCATTTACAAACAATGAGAATTAATTTATGGCATTTTTATTTATTTATTTTTTTACTAGTAATGGCGGCAATCTGAGATTTTTTTGGACTGCGACATTGGACACCTTTGACACTTTTTTTTTTTACACTTTTTTGGGACCATTGGCATTTATACAGCGATCAGAGCAAACTGCCACTGATAAATGTCACTGGCAGGGAAGGGGTTAACCTGTAGGGGCAATCAAGGGGTTAACTGTGTTCCCTGTGTGTGTTCTAACTGTATGGGGGCTGGACTGGCAGGGGCATGACAGATCTAACTGATCCCGATTACAGGGATCAGTAGATCATTGTCATGCCGCCTGTCAGAACGGGGAACCGCTGTGTTTACATCGGCAGTTCATCGTCCTTCCTCTGTAGTAGGCAATCGTGGGTCACCAGCAGACACTGAGTTCACTCGACCTGCGGCCCCACTCATGAAGCGTGCGACGGGCACGAGAGCGCGCCGCCCGCAACTGTGGCTGTGCAAATTGCTATTTATATACGGTGATTTGTGCAGCGGAGCCACTTTGCCGCCGTATATCCATGCGATTAAGTGGTTAATTTGGTACATAAACAGATGTGCTTCCATCCCCTATATTGCAAGAAAACCAATACCCATGGGGGTGCCCATGGGACTTTATTGAGGTACATCGACACAACAAAGTATTATTATTAATATTATCACAAATTCTTGCAAATCAATTCCATAAAATTAGAAAAATGAGTGAAAGGATGAAATGCATCACAAATCTCAACGTGCTTTGTGAACATTAATTTTCTTCATAAAGAGTAGATCTTACTGACAGGGTATCTATATGATGAAAAATGGCAAATTAAAATGCAATAATAGTGATGTAATCATGAACTCATCCTCCAAAGAGATAGATAGTTGATCGCACCCAAATACCCAAGATTTTGAAATTATACACTTAGTGGCTCCTCATGCTACTTCTAACTCCCCCACTCTAAGCTCTGCTGTAAGTAGCTTGGAAGAAATTAAAACCAAGTCAAATTCAGTTACTCACACTGCTTGCATAAAAAAAAATATGTAATTAACCTCTGCTAACCACATAACGCATAAATGTAGTGACAAGAAAGATGGACTTTAACTCCCAGCCACCTGGCATATGCTCCCATAGAAGCAGAAGGTTGTATGCTCAGATCGCTCTCACTGCATGCTCCTGGCACACTGACTGACCTGTCATTGATAGCACTGGGTCACGGCTTCTGATTGGGATCCAGTGGGATGGGCTCCTGATTGTGTGGCTGTAGTGAGAGCCAATCAAAGCAGCCACATGATGCAGAAGCTGTGTCTCCTCCTGGGCATTAAAGGCCACTCAAAGGGCCATCAGGCAGCCTTAGGGGGTCAATAAAGTATCAATGATTACATAGCTGCAGTTATTTGGTTCCTAAATAACATATATCTGGAGTTAAGGTTTAATATATTCACGTTTAAAGTGTAAGTATACCCCAATATTGAATTTCTTTTGTTTTCTCCTTTTTGGTTTGTGAATTATACTATTTTAAGTGTTTTGGTATATACAGTATCTCACAAAAAATGAGTACACCCCTCACATTTTTGTAAATATTTTATTATAACTTTTCATGTGACAACACTGAAGAAATTACACTTTGCTACAATGTAAAGTAGTGAGTGTATAGCTTGTATAACAGTGTAAATTTGCTGTCCCCTCAAAATAACTCAACACACAGCCATTAATGTCTAAACCACTGGCAACAAAAGTGAGTACACCCCCAAGTGCAAATGTCCAAATTGGGCCCAATTAGCCTTTTTCCCTCTCCAGTGTCATGTGACTCGTTAGTGTTACAAGGTCTCAGGTGCGAATGGGGAGCAGGTGTATTAAATTTGGTGTTATCGCTCTCACTCTCTCATACTGCTCACTGGAAGTTCAACATGGCACCTCATGCCAAGGAATTTTTTTGAGTATCTGAAAAAAAGAATTGTTGCTCTACATAAAGATGACTTAGGCTATAAGAACATTGCCAAGACTCTGAAACTGAGCTGCAGCATGGTGGCCAAGACCATACAGTGGTTTACCAGGACAGGTTCCACTCAGAACAGGTCTCGCCATGGTCAACCAAAGAAGTTGAGTGCACGTGCTCAGCATCATATTCAGGGGTTGTATTTGGGAAACAGAAGCAAGAGTGCAGCCAGGATTGCTGCAGAGGTGCTGCACAGTGTCAAAATATTGACACTTTGGGCCCAATGTGGACATTTTGACTTAGGGGTTTACTCACTTTTGTTGAGGTTTAGACATTAATGGCTGTCTGTTGAGTTATTTTGAGGGGGGAGTAAATTTACTCAGTTATACAAGCTGTACACTCATTACTTTACATTGGTGCAAAGTGTCACTTCTTCAGTGTTTTCGCATGAAAATATATAATAAAATATTTACAAAAATGTGAGGGGTGTACTCACTCTTGTGAGATACTGTATATTCAATAACTGCAAAAATACCCGTTGATCCTGCCAGAAATACAGCAAGCTGGCAATTTCCTATACAGTCTTCATCTACTGCACTGTTATCAGTTAACATTGTTATTAGCCCTGTCCACTTCTTGTCTTAGGGTGACAATGCTGCTTCCCAATAGATATAATATAGTAAGTGTTATAGTGTTGTTATCCTAGGACCAGAAGTGTGTTACTGTCACAATCACTAAGTGAAAATAAGAAAAAAAAACATGAAAAAAGAAAAGTAATGCAGCCACCACATTTGGGAACTGCTAAGCTGCAACATATAACATTTTGGGGTACATATGCTTTAATTAATATGCCAGAGAGTTTAATATTTACTTCAGGATTGTGAAGATCTGTGGGCAGCTTAACAAAGCACAGTCTGCTGAATCACTGATGGGAGCTCTGAGGGCATGTGCTATATACAGCATATTCCTCACTGTCCTAGTCTATATTATATACTTCATCCAGCATCACTCTGAATACTGTGCTCTGTTATATACTACATACCACCAATCATCACATTGGGATTGATTTACTTAAACTGGAGAGCGCAAAATCTGATGCAGCTCTGCATAGAAACCAGTTTTCTTTTTTTTGTCAAAGCTGAATTGAACAAGCTTAAGTTAGAAGCTGATTGACTATCGTGCATAGCTACACCAGATTTTGCACGCTCCAGTTTTAGTAAATCAAAACCAGTGTGTTCATAGGAAAGCTATTTATATCACTAGAAATCTAAAATCCATCCCATTTAATGAGCATGCACACTTTTGCTGGTGCAAAATTTTAAATAGCATTTTAATAATGACTGATTTCATGCTGTGCTATCACTATCATAAACTGTAGAGTGTCCTCCTTCAATGGTTTACGTGGATTGTGATCAAGTTGGTGAACATGCCAAGGGAGCCCAATGTCCTCAGAGCTGTGATACAGTTCAGTGTGTAAGTATGTGTTTTTTAACCACATATTGTGTCCATTGGCTCTATTAAAGATAGAAATCCAAGTTAAACTGATTTTGTCTAGGTATAAAAGCCATGTGTATTGTTACTTGAATCTCTTATTTCTTTCAAATCTGTGCATTGATCCAGCATGAAACAACTCCTACATTTTGCTTCTTTGCATACATTTTCTGTAAAAAAAAAAACACAAGAAACAAAAAAAAAACATGGCCTGCTGCTCTCTATTTCCATTTGCAGGGTGACTTGTCTTATATCCACCTCCTGTAATTTTCTACAGGCAGCCTGAGATGGTCCTGCAGGGTGTCATCACTGCTACTTTTACAAGATAACATCAACAGAATTTGGTGTCCACAAAGTGTATTTATATTATTTGTGGCTATTGAGAAATATATTTAAATAAAAGTTGACTTTAAATCCTTCCAAATTAAACAAGTTTTGTAATTCCCTAGTCTGCTGAAAATGTTATATTGTAGAACGTAATTTCACTTTTATATTAAAAAAGTTCTGTGCAAACTGTTGGTGCTATACTGTAAACAATTTTCTATAATAATAATACTAACAACAGGCTGTAAAATACTCAGTAGAGGTATAATTGCATTTATTATTATTTGATATGGTCACTTTGGTCTATCTTTTTGCACAATTAGATAGAAAAGAAATCAACAGAAATCACTAATCTGGCCATACACAACTGTTTTTTGATGAATCTGGCTGCAGTGACATATTCCCAAATATGCAGAGTAGCACCCATGCCATCTAAGGGCCCTGTGACAACGGACCAAAATAATATTAATTTGCTCTTGACAGTGACAGTGAAGCTTTCTTAAATTCTTTACAAAAGATAGAAAAAATGAATAAACTCAAAGAAAGGAATACTTTACATTAAATACTCTATAGCAGGGGTGTAAGACTAGATGTCTAGTGCACCCCACCCCCCTTACATCAGTTGTCAAAAGCCCCCCTACCATCAGAAGCCAAGAGTCCACCATCCTCCCTTACATCACAGTGCATCCCCTTACCTTGTGCTGCTGCCAGGTAGAAGATGGGGGTGGAGCTGGGAAGCAGAAATTGCAGGTTCTGAAGGAGGTCCAGAGGAGGGCTGGAATCAGCTACTGGAGACTGCTGAATACTAAGACTGGGGGGCAGAGATGAGGGGGTGCTGCGGCTGCACACAGAGGTACAGGATCTGTCCTCTCTGCTGCTGAATGCTGAGACAAGGTGGGGGTGGAGACAAGGAGAGCTACAGCAGAGGTGTGAGGGCCACATGAAACGGCCTGGGGGCCGCATGTGCTCTATAGAAAAAACACTGTATTACTGTAACGTATCCAATAACAACTTAAAGTACATAAACCATAGGCATCAGGTTCACAGGTTTACTTCAGTGTGTGTTACTGCCAGTTTAACGCCATGTAGTTCTGTGTGTTACTGCCAGTTTAACGCCATATAGTTTTGTGCATTACTGCAAGTTTAACACCATTTACTTGTGTGTGCGTTACTGCCAGTTTAATGCCATATAGTTTTGTGCTTTACTGCAAGTTTAATGTCATATTCTTGTGTGTGCGTTACTGCAAATTTAACGCCATTTACATCTGTGTGCGTTACTGACAGTCTAACGCCATATAGTTCTGTGTGCATTACTGCTAGTCTAACGACATATAGTTTTGTGTGCGTTGCTGCAAGTTTAGCGCCATTTACTTGTGTGTATGTTACTGCAAGTTTGACGCCATTCACTTTTGTGTGTGTTACTGCCAGTTTAACGCCATATAGTTCTGTGTGCAGTACTGCCAGTTTAACGCCATATCGTTTTGTGCGTTACTGCAAGCTTAACGCCATTTACTTGTGTGTGCATTACTGCAAATTTAACACCATTTAGTACTGTGTGCATTACTGCCAGTTTAACGCCATATAGTTCTGTGTGAAGTACTGCCAGTTTAACGCCATATAGTTTTGTGCATTACTGCAAGTTTAATGCCATTTACTTCTGTGTGCGTTACTGCAAGTTTAACGCCATTTACTTCTATGTGTTACTGAAAATTTAACGCCATATAGTTCTGTGCATCACAGTACGTTTGACATATTATACTGCAGTATATTATAGTGTGTCTGTGTAGTGTGAGTACTCAAATTAAAGTGCACCAAACACCACTTTACATTGATTAAAGTGCATCTACGTACAGATTTCCACTTCTTCTTTACATTAGCTAATATGCACCGCCCCCACCTTCCCAATAATGTCTGGGAGGACAACAAGGAGAGACAGATGTTCTCTTGGAACTGTAGGGGGGCCAGCAACAAATGTGTCCACAGGCAAAGGTTGACGTGGTGGTCAGTCCTCAGGCACGGCATAATTTCCTCTGTTTAATGAGTTTGCCTGTGCTATCCAGCCAGAGCATGCAGAGGAGGTGGTGGACTGGCTTAGTAAACCTTTCTCATCCTCCCCTTCCTCTGTCACGCAAGCAGGGGCAAGTGTGCAGTCCCCTGCAGTTGCCAGAGTGGATAAACCTTAAATAGTAAAACATACAAGAAAAACCAGACACTTCCAGTGCTAAAAGGCCTTCATGGTGACAGGCAGCCAGGATATCAATGGTTATAGACCAGGTGGATGCTGCCCTCCTTGGATGGGGTAATCCGACAGCCACTGGGAAAACAAGAAAAAAGGAAGGTGCGCACGTAATAGTGCATTACTATAGACAATTTAATACGTATTAAAAGGTTTACAAGTGGATACTCACAAAATAGCATCTCTAAAAAGACCATTGGGAACACTGCATGATACAATGCGGAACACAGCGAAGGGTAAAATCTGATGCGTTTTGGGGCGTACCCCCTTCCTCAGAGCTAGGCTGTTCTGGACTCCAAAACCAAGTGACCAACATAAAATAAATTGGTCAGCCTTTACCCTTCGCTGTGTTCCACATTGTATCATGCAATGTTCCTAACAGTCTTTTTAGAGATACCATTTTGTGAGTATCCACTTGTAAACCTTTTAATATTTATTAAATTGTGTATGGTAATGCACTAGTTGTGCGCGCCTTCCTTTTTATTTGTGTTTCTTGTTAAACCTGCCTCCTTGTCCATAGCCCCAACATCAGCCATGGAGGAGTCAGTTATTTGACCACAGCATCAGCCACTTGCTCCTTGATGATGCCCAGTCATTACTGGATTCAGATGTTGGTTCTGGGGTTGAGGATGACAGGAACATGAGCCTAGAGAGGGGGAGAACACTGGTAGACAAATTGGCATTCATGTTTCCCCAGCCGCAGCGTACTGGTCACTGATGCGACTTGGGTGCCTGATAGAGCAGAGGAGGAAACTGAAGGTGAGGCGGCACAACCCCAAGGAGGCCGACATCAAGACAGAGTAGAGAGCAGCCACCCTATTCCATCACATTTTGCAGCTGTTATCTCTTGGCCAACTACCCAAAGCTCAGCTGTCTGGGCCTTTTCAGCACATCTGCAGCAGACCACACTGTTGCTATCTGCAAACTGTGTCATGGCAAAATTTGGGTACCACATGCTTAACAAGGCATTTA
>BLSH010231376.1:269819-290422 GCA_018402905.1 Glandirana rugosa
GGGGGACAGTTTTGTGTTATTGTGTCGTCCCCTCTAGCGACATGATTGTAACCTAACAATCATGTCACCGAGACTTGACTCGACAGTCAAAATCATCACACATACTCCGAAATGTGTCTCAAGAAATATGATCTATATTAACCACCTTCACCTTTATAGGTATCGATCACACTAGATCCGACAACCTTGTTACCTTCATGATTCTGTCTTCGAGACGAGATTTCTCAATGTACCAGAAATTAGAATATTACTTTTGAGTGGCTGGATGTATTAACTCTTTAGAGCAGAGCTTCTGTCTTAGTACTTCCATTGTTCCAACAGCCTAGATCACACTAGCTATGGATATTTCCACTTCCACCAATTATATCTAGTATAAAGAACTCTGTGTAAAGCCTCATACACACTACTAAAACTGACAGCTCAGTTCAGAGCCACTGTACTAACAATCCAATGTTAGTACAGCGATCTCCCCTGCTGTGTTATTGTGTTTTGACAGGGGGACAACCCCCCCCCCCCCCCCCGACGGCACAACACTCCGGTCAATGCTCTCAGCTGTTGGCTGAGAGCACTGATCAGGAGCCAGTCGGCAGATGTTTTTTGGTCATGACCCTGTCGGGCCAACTGCCAAATACACGTTGGCCGGTTCCTATTGAAGGATTTGGCCCATGTGTACTAGGCTTAACCCTCTTTGCTAACCAGATGGCTGGGAATATTTACTTTTCATGCTGTCAAATATTTAATATACAATGTCAGTGCTAAACAAAATGTAACTATGTTATACTTTCTTTGTTTAGGCTCATAAGCTTATTCTCGCCGATGGACACATAGATGTTATGGGCACATCAAGTAATGTTGAAATTCCATACATAACTCGAACGATGGGTATATATTTAGTCATTGAGACAAATACTGGACTTGTTCTAGTATGGGACAAGATGACGAGTATTTCGATTCATCTAAACAGGAGCTATCAGGTAAAAATATAAAATCTACATATGCTGACTGGTACGAGTTATTCTGACTTAGCAGTATGATTTGCAAAAAAAAAAAAAATCATACTGAGGGCAAAGAACTAGACTACTCATCAGTAATTATTGTAGTCTTTTTGCATCTGTTGTTTCCCTATTAATGAACAACAATCCGTGGCTGTGTGGTTTATCCCGGTGTATAGATGACCATCTTGGTAAAGACATAACTTTTCTTTCTCCTGTCAGAGCCCACAGTACAGAGAAAATTGGGCAGCACAGTAACAACATCACTTAATCTCACTCCAAATCTTCTGAGACTAGCAGACTGAGGCAGCAGTGCCTTAAATATCACACTGCAGATATACAGATAGGAAGCTGTAGGCACAGGAGGGCTAGGCACCCTCACATACTAACTGTACCAGGAAGTACATTGCTTTGTTTCAGGAGGAATTCCAAACAAAAAGTATATTTTTAGGGTACTAGTTAGGCACCATTAACCTTTCTAAATGTCCCATATAACATAGCAAATCTTTTTTGAGTTCCTTTACACTTGAAAGTATAACTCAAGTTAATTTTTTTTTAACCACTTCAGCCCCGGAAGGATTTCCCACTTTAGGACCAGAGCACTTTTTGCGATTTTGCACTGCGTCGCTTTAACTGACAATTGTGCGGTCGTGCGACGTTGTACCCAAATGAAATTTGCATGCTTTTTTTCCCACAAATAGAGCTTTATTTTGGTGGTATTTGATCCTCTCTGCGTCATTTCTGATCGCCGCTATAAACAAAAGAAGAGCGACAATTTTGCAAAAAAACACCCCCAAATTTATTACTTTTTGCTAAAATACAAATCCAAAAAAAAAATAAAAAAACATTTTTTTCCATTGGTTTTGGCCGATTTATATTCTTCCTCATATTTTTGGTAAAAAAAATGGCAATCGGCGTTTATTGATTGGTTTGCGCAAAAGTTGCCGCATTTACGGACGATGAGAATTAATTTCTGCGGTTTTTATTTTTTTTTATTTTTTACTAGTAATGGCAGCGATCTGAGATTTTTAGCGGTACTGCGATATTGTAGCGGACATGTTGAACCATTTTGACACTTTTTTGGGACCTTTGGCATTTATACAGCGATCAGTGCTATAAAAATGCACTGATTACTGTGTAAATGCCATTGGCAGTGAAGAAGTTAACCTGCAGGGGGCGCTCTAGGGGTTAACTGTGTTCCCTGGGCGTGTTCTAACTGTGTGTGGGCTGCCCTGGCTAGGGAAAGGGGATGACCACAGCTTCCATATAGAGGAAGCCTGTGATCACCGCCCCTCCCCTTCTATGAGAACGGAGATCCATGTTTACATACATGGACCTCCGTTCTCTCACTGCGGGGGGGCCATCACGGTTAGCCAGCAGCGATCGAGTCCACCCTACCCTGCCCCCCCCCGGACATAGTATTTGCGGTTTGCGATAACGAGCCACTCTGTCGCCGTCAGACTGCGGTCAGCGGTCGGCAAGTGGTTAATTTGGATAGTGTGGAGACAGATTAGAACACCTGTCAGTTTGTTTTTTTGTTTGCTGTCCTTGCCCCATTAGGGAGATTCATCCTCTGTGTTTACCATAATTGAAAGTGAAATTGAAAGAAACCCCAAATTGTGAGTTATCCTCAGAAACATTATAGAGGAGAAATCTTCCAATGTGGACACTAGTTCTAGTGACCTGGGGTCCCCAAAGGTTTACCTAATTTGCTGGGATTTCCTTTCACTTCCTGTTTTGGCTATAGGGCAGGAAGTGAAGGTAAATCTCCCCTACAGGACACAGATGGCAGAAAAAAAACTGACAGAGTTTATAACTCCCCCCCCCCTTACTCTATTCAAAATGAAAAAAAAAACTTTTCCTATAGTTCTACTTTAATAACAACTCAGGCAAGCACTGAAAAGCATAAGCAAAATACTTTTGTTATGACTTGTCATCTTAAAAAAATAAATAACATTTAGAAATCCTGATACGTCTTCACTACAGAATAAACAGTCTCTATGTTGTGAAGAACAGGATAGGGTGGGTTTAAGTAGTTTAGCAAAGGAAAACTGGATAGGGCTGATACCACACAGTCTGCAAAAATTGCTGACAGCCCACAACAGGACTTGAGCTGCGAGTATTTGTGGCAGATAAACAGATATTTTTCTGTACCTGCAGGGCCTTTAAAGGTATAAAACATGAAAAATGTGCATGTATTGCATACATGCACTGATGTTTTTGGGCTTAACATTTGAGTAAGTGAAGCTGGGGAAGCAGCTGTAAGTGGTCTGGCCTGCAACTACAGGGTTCCTTTAAAGGCTTTGGCGATCCCTTTCTCAATAACTTGCATTTGCATCTGGAATATACAATTAGCAAAGCTAAAACTCAGATTCTTCACATTCAACATATTTAAGTGTAAAACTATTTGTGAACTGTTTTTTTTATCTATGTCCAATACAGGGGAAGGTCTGTGGTCTTTGTGGAAACTTTGATGGAAACAGCAAAAATGATTTTACAACAAGAAGTATGTGCTTAGTAGAAGATGTGAAAGTGTTTAGAGACAGCTGGAAGATATCTTCAGACTGTCCAGAGGTGTACATCTCCAAGGAACCATGTGCTATTCACCCATATAGGATGCCCTGGGCACATAAAATGTGCAGCATCATTAAAAGTGATGTGTTTGCACAATGCCATGCAGAGGTACTAGTCTAAATGTATTCACATGACACTGTAGGTGCAGTAATGAAAGAGTCTTCAGTTAGCTGGATTTAAAGGCTTACCATCATTTGGGAATAATTTATTAAGGCTGTTTCACACTTGTAGAAACATGAAAACAGTCAGTGCAAACATGACCTTCAAGGACACATAAGCAGCTATGCACTCAAGGAAAATTCAGAAAACCTTGCATAGAATAATTATAACAAAAAGTGCAGCTCTAAAATAATGTTCTATAATAAATAAACATAAAAAATCAGCACATGATCATTCATTAAACAGAAGTTTGGAAAACGTCCATGAGTACAGTCCATGAATGAAAGATAATCCTCTGTGAAGTGAGTATAAATGAAAAACACACAGGTGCTCAGGTGTGACAGCTCCCATCCACCAACGGCTAGACTGGCCTCTCACCTTATTGATCCGACCCTGACGGATCAACCAGCTGCTCAAACCCACATTCAACTGCTCAGAGGAAATCCAACTTCTTGTTGCAGGACGAACTCCACCATAAATAAAGAATAAATAATCTAGTGTTCTCCGTTTAATAGATTTAGTAATCACAGTAAAAGTATAAGTAAAACACTCACAAAATGAGCACTTGAGGCTGATCATAGACTACTGTGTATGCAAACACACTCCACCAAGATGGCTGCGGGTGATATGAAATTGTGCATTGTGGCAATATGCAGTAAAATATGTCTTAGCATGTGTTACCCCAGCACTCGGCAATGCATATGTTTGCAATTCAGAATGCACTGCAACATATTCCCCAAGTGTAAATGGACCTTAATGTAAATGCAAGTATTAACATAAATTTACTGCAGTATTAGTTTTCCAAATCAGCTCAGGCAGGTTTTACCCCCTTCATGACCAGGCCATTTTTTTGCTATACACTGTCACTGTACTAACACTGGCTGGGAAGGGGTTAACATCTAGGGCAATCAAGGGATTAAATATGTGCCTAACAATGTGTAATGTGTACTGCTAACATATCTTTATGTTTCTTATCCCTGTTTTACAGGGAAAATAATCAGAGAGATTGTTCCCTCTGTATAGAGCTCTAAAGCCTCGTACACACGGGACGACGATCGTGTTCAACACGTCGTACTCACGACCGTTGTATGCAGAATCGATCGTTTGTGGCCGTGCTTTCAACAGTTGAACATACGACAGTCGTTCGTGGGAGTTGTATGTGCAGACTAGAAAACTTGGTCGTGTCAACAAGCTCGCATACGACCATTGTATCGTGTGTAGAGCAGCTGTGTTCAACAAAGTTGTATTGTGCTAAACACGCATGCGCCAAGTCCACTTCAACTAACATGAAATTAGATGAAGGAGCCCAAAAGGTGACGCTACTTCCTCATTATACGCTCGTTCGCGTCATCACGTTCGGCCGGCCGCAAGTTGTATGTACGACCGTCGTGTGCATGTCAGTAGGCTACATACGACCGTCAACGTACGATTCAACACGGTCGTGCGCACGATCGTCGTCCCGTGTGTACGAGCCATAAGTTGATTGTCAACACAGGGCTCTGGACTGTGACTGGTCATAGCTGATCAGCAGGTACAGGACTTGAATCATTGGCTGGGACTTGCTTATAGACTCTCACTGTGTACAATCACAACAGGTGTCGCCGGGGGGCACACATGCACACACCCTAAACCCAGAAGCAGACAGGGATGTACCAGTAGGTTGCTTTGCTTGCACTGGCTGCCCGTCCACAGTACATTGTGGGCAGTTTGCAAGTAGTTAAAAAGTAATTAAAACTATGGTTAGTAAAATGTTTGTATAGTTGAAATTCCTGCTTCTTTTTAAATCATCAAAATAGAAAGATTGAGCAACTAATATTCAAATTATTTATTGCAACATCAGCAATAAAGTAAAATTTGCACTTTGATAACCCTATTTGTTTGCATTAAAACAAATCAGATAAAAATGGTATATTGTCCATTAATCTATTAGTCATCCCTAAGCTTTAATGCAAAAAGTGAACTTGAATCCTCTATACAGTATTTGCCTTCACCAACGTCTCTCTTTTAGTGAATTCATTTCTTATGTTTTTGTGTTCCAGGTGGACCCTGAAAAATATTATGAGGCTTGTGTCAGAGATACATGTGCATGTGACACTGGAGGAGATTGTAACTGTTATTGTACAGCTGTTGCTGCTTATGCTCAAGCCTGTAGTGAAGGCTGTGTGTGTGTAGATTGGAGAACTGAAACAGTCTGCCGTGAGTAGAGCTGTAAGAAAAATGAACCTTAGAAAAATGTAACCTAGCATAATTTTTGGGTAATACAAACAACCTAAAAATAGTGAAGTGCTCCTCACCTATAACTTGCAATGTTCAAATCAAAACCTCCCCATTTATATAAAAGCTTTTTAACATACCTAAATAAAAAAATGAATGTACATGTGTGTTGGCGGGTTGGATTGTTGGTTATCCAGGCTGCCCAGGTGGGAAAGGGTTAAATATTTCTTTACACTTTCCTGGCATTTTCTCGGCACTTCCCTTCATCTTCCGCTGTATATAAAGAGGGGGGTGGCTCTGTTTTAAATATCTTCAGCCTGTATGGGAAGAATCTAGAGGCCAAGCTTGAGGATGTAATTGCCAGCAACACCTGAATTGCACTTTAGGAATCATTCCTGAGAAAGGACTTTACCTCTTAAGGGCTCTCACCTTTGGAAAGGAATGCACCGGGCAGCCTGGTTTTAGTTAGTCAGGAATGTTCAGCATTGCATTAATGGACTGTATAACCAAGTTGTCCAGTAAAGTCTTTTCAATTGATTCTTGCCTGGTCAGAACTCAGCAGAGGAGATGGCAGGTGAAGTGAATTTGCCACAAGTAACCATGTACTGCCGGGAAAGTAATAGCAGCCAGATAGGGACAAGTGGTAGCAGTCATGGGTGACAGGTCCTCCGGTAGCGGGTGCTTGGGGTCGGTGCTTTGATTCCTTCTCTATCGGTCGGTTCCCCAAGATCAATTGGGACAGAATGAGTGGTGTAGAGACCCCCATAAACCTGGCTGCCTGGTACGGGAGAGCTGAAGGAGTTAAATTAAGTGCATGTATGAGGTTTACGCTTAGTGCAGTGGGACCTTATTCTGTCATCGGGAGTCAGGTGGCAGAGGAAAGCTGGACTGGTGAAGCTGGACAGTGGTGTCTCTTTCTAAATACTGCATTCTAGAAGACAAGGTGTGCAGCAAATTGTAACGGAGTATTTCACAGAAATGATCGGTATGATGATACACAGCTGTGCAAGTTGTAAGGCTCACTTCTAATCCAGAAATTCCACTTTCATGTTGAGTTTACATGACCGTGGCCCAGCCTGGTCCTGGGCATTAGTAAGTGTATACATGTGAAAGGTACCCCCATGTGCAGGGGGGTAGGCCCCATTCATATGTGCATTAGGCATGTCACAAAATAAAACGCATGTTTAGAAACCATTAATTCATGTGTGAACAATATGTGTTCATAGAAATTTCTAACAAATGTCTCTTGTGACGGTATGCGAGGCAAGGTGATAGATGGACGCTATGTTTCACCTCACATACGTTCACTTGGATTGGACTAGAGTGGAGTCCAGCCTTGGTTTTCCCAGCCACCGTGGCAGGGCTGGTTCCGGACCGGATTTTTTGGTCCACTGGTGTCCACTCTCAGGTGTTGCTTAAGTAAACCAGGAAGAGAGCAACGTTTTCTCTGCCGTAGGACTCTGAGAGTGGTCAGCCTGAGAGAGCTGACACACAGAGCTTTGTGCTTTGGGACTAAAAGAAAGGTTTGCACTAACTTTGTTTTGTGGGTGTTTGGCATAAGCCCTACACCACTTAGAGAGGTATCCTTAATTGTTTAGTTAGATCCTGGATGGCAAGGATTTATTTTATGTTTTATTTGCTTTAAAATGCAACCTTTGCTCCAATAAACCTGGCTGCAAGCCAGATTTTAAGAAACTGCTGTCTCAACTGCTTTTTTCCCAGGAAAGGTGATCCCCACTAGAGCTCCAATAATCCAATAGTGAATGCAGTATCATAAAATATAGTCATAGCAAATAGAAATCCCACAATGTATCATAGCATCCTCACCATGACTAGAGTTGAGCGAACCCAGACTGTAAAGTTTGGGTCCGTATCGGACTTTAGGGTGTCCCTGCCCTGAACCCGATCCCGGACATTTCAAAAAAAGTCCGGGATCGGGTTCGGTATTCGGGTATTTTGCGTGCCTTTTCTATAGCTGCAGGGCCACCAATCAATAAGCGTTTTATTAGTTTGACCTTAGAAGCCATCACAGCCATGCCTACTAATGGCATGGCTGTGATTGGCCAGTACATCATGTGACCCAGACTATTTTTGGCGCCTGTTGAATAGCTGCAGGGCAGCCAATCAACAAGCGTTTCACTTTTTTACCCTTAGAAGCCATCACAGCCATGCCTACTAATGGCATGGCTGTGATAGGCTAGTGCATCATGTGACCCAGCCTCTATATGAGCTGAAGTCACGTATGCCGCGTGTCACATCGTCTCAGGCTAGTGTAGGGAGAGCATGCTGCCGGCGCTGTGAGGGACAGATTACCGATCTAATATCCTCCATTACAGACAGGTTCCTGGCGGTGCTGTGAGGGGAAAGCTTAGCATTCTAAAACCATCTGATACTGGACTAGGTACAGTTTACTAGTGCTGTGAGGGATAGATTACCGATCTAATACCATCTCATCCTCCATTACAGACAGGTTCCTGGCGGTGCTGTGAGGGGAAAGCTTAGCGTTCTAAAACCATCTGATACTGGATTAGGTACAGTTTACTAGTGCTGTGAGGGACAGATTATTGTTCTAAAATCATCTCCTAGTTCTATAGGGAGAGGTTCCTGCTGGTGCTGTGAGGGACAGATTATTGTTCTAAAATCATCTCCTAGTTCTTTTTTTTTTAAAATATTTATTGAAGTTTTCACATGTACAAATACAAAAACCTTCAAATATATCAAGAAACATAACAGTGTCTGAGGAGACAAAAAGTCTTGAGCATAGAGTAAAATCCTAAGCCATAGGACACAGGATATTTTACTTGGTATAAGTACATGTAGCCAAGAAAAGAGTGAAGGGGGGAATGGAAACATAACTGGGGCAGGGGCTGAGGAGTAGGGTGCTGCATACCCAAAGGAAGGTGGAAGAAGGGTAATGATATGTAGAGTAGTGATGGTACGATGGTAAGGAGAGGGGGGGTCGGCATTAATATGGGGCGTGCTTGTGTGTAGTAGGGAGGGATGTTGACCTCCCAACCCACTGGGCTGAGGTAAGAGTAGACACAGTGTCAGATTGCACCTGGTGGGTGCCGTGAGGGGGGATAGGGATCTGGGAGCGGACAGGATACCCTGAAGGCTTTAGAGGAGAGTGGAGGGGGTGGCTACCAGTAAGGCAAAGGTGTGCAAAAGAGGTAATCTCCGTACATATTCTGACTGAGCTGATGAACCAATTTTGAGAAGGTGCTATAAAGACATCATATGTTACTGCAAGTACCACAAAAAGAATACAATGAGTGTAGATTGGGAGTCCCATGGTAAACAATGACCGTGTATAGGGTGATACCTCTGAGAAAATAGTGGAACCATTAGGACCCCTGATGCCGCTGCTGTCTATCGACATAGTAACGATGAGGTGCTTTTTTGATGACCTCCACATCCTCCTTTGGGAGGGCTGACTGCATGAAGGGGAACCATTTGGTTTGGAAGCGGCGATCGCGTGATACATTCAAAAAGTTGGAGGTGAGTCTGTCCATGTATAGTAGCCAGATAAGATCTTTCTTTACCATGGCCACACAGGGGCCAGGCGATTGTGTCCAGTGTTTCAGGATTGTTTTACGGGCTGTCAGAAGAGTTGTTTGTATTCAGGGCATGTGAGATAAGGCTTTCACAGGCAGAGGTGGACGTAGGCTAGTTTGGTCCAGGTAGCCGAACAACAGGAGTTCGGGGGACCTCGGGATCCTTGTGCCCGATACCCTGTAAATAAATTCCACTATGTTTGTCCAAAAGGACTGGATAGAGGGGCAGAGCCAGAATCGGTGAGCGAATGAGGGTTTGGTAGAGGAACACCACGGGCATGTTGCCATTTTTGGGTCATCCTTGTTTCTGACAAAGGGTATGAAGGCTCTGTGGAGTAGCTTTAATTGAGTTTCCTTCCATAGTTCGCAAGTTGTGTGCCGCATAATCATATTGTATCCCAGATGTAACTTGTCTGCTAGATTCTCCAATGGGAAATCCTTTGACCATTTGGCGGCCGCCATTTCCATCGGTGAAGATAGAGCTCTTTGGATAAGAGGTTTGTAAATGTCTGATATCAAGAAGGAGCCCTTGGCAAGCAGCTGGCCAGTGAAAGAAAGGCTGAATGGAAACGTGGCAGGTTTATGGTTTGAGGGTATGAAGCTTAAACATTGGGAGTAATGAAAGATGTGGGAAGGAGGAAGATTAAAAGTCTTGCTAAGGTCTTGGAAAGGTATCGGCTTGCCAGATTTCTCATCATAGAGTGATGCCATGTGAGTTAGTCCATGTGATGACCATAGCTGGAAGGCCAGGCTGTCCTGAGAGACTGGGAACTGTGGGTTACCCCTTATGGGTAGCTGCAGTGAGATGTGGAGTGACAGCTTTTGCAGTTTCCGGGATCCCCTCCATGCAATTGGAGAGTCCCTCAGCAACAGATTCTGTCGGAGGTGGGTCGGGAGACGGCACCGTTGTGAGTGTAGAAGACCAGGTAGGGTGAAGGGCTTGGCCATAGCCGACTCCAGTAAAGTGTTGGAGTACCGTGAGGTGTTTGCTATCCAATCTAACCCTGCACGGAGGAGGCAAGCAATATTATATAACCTAATATGCGGTAGGCCGACCCCTCTATCGCCCCTGGGAGAGTATAGCCTTCCTTGTAAGAGGCGCAATTTTTTACCCCGCCATAGGAATTTCACAACCGCCGTGTTTAGATTCTGTATATCTTTATGTTTTAGGAGTAAGGGTAAGGTTTGTAATGGGTACAACAGTTTAGCAAAGCTCACCATCTTAAAAAGACGGCATCTCCCCAAGAGCGATAGTGGAAGGTCCGCCCATCGCGACAGTTCCTGTGATATCTTCATGAATAATGAAGGATAGTTTAGGGTATATAGGGAGGAGGGGGTTTTGCCAATTTGTATACCTAGGTAGGTGATATGGGTGCGCGTTATGGGTAAGGGGGAAAGTGAAGCCCATGAGAGGTGCTTAGTAGTGCCTAGGGGGAGGATCTCGCTTTTGGAATAATTAATGCCTAGACCCGAGGGATTGCGGAAGGCATCAAAGATGTTCTTGATCACTTGAATATCCTTGGCCGAGTTTGATGTAAAGATGAGTACATCATCTGCAAATAAGGCCGTACGTATCTCCTGGTCACCGAAAGTAATACCATGTAAGGGGGCTTTATCTATGAGAAATCTAGACAGTGGTTCCAGGGCTAGGTTGAAAAGTAGGGGGGACAGGGGGCATCCCTGTCTTAGGCCCTTATGCAACCGAAACTCTGGGCTCAATATTCCAGCCGCTACTATACTAGCCGTGGGGCAGGCGTACATTTGCTGTATCGTATGGAGGAAGGGACCCTGAAAATTTAACGCCCCTAGGACTGAGAAAAGCCTTTGGAAACTAACATTGTTGAATACCTTTTCGGCGTCTAATGTTATGATAGCTGTGTCCTGAGTAGGATGATATTTTGCGTGTTCCAGTACCGCTATCACTTTGCGAATGTTCAGGGTCGCTGTCCGTCCCCAGACGAATCCCGATTGGGCAGGGTGTATTATGGAGGGAATAATGTCTGCCAGCCTAGCTGAAATTATTTTAGATAAAACCTTGGCGTCCAAATTTAAAAGTGATATGGGGTGATACGATCCGGGGGCCAGTGGGTCTTTACCTTTTTTGCTAAGGAGTTTAATTATCGCCTGATTGCCAGTAGGTAGGTAATGGCCCCCCGACCAGATGTGATCATATACTCTGGACAAGGTCGGGACAAGAGTGTCCTTCAATGATTTATAAAAATCCCCCATAAATCCATCCGGCCCAGGTGCTTTGTTGGGAGACGTGGTTTGTATAGCATGCAAGATTTTGGTCGGGTGATGGGGGAGTTCAGTAATTGGAGTTGGTCTTCCGTGATTGAGGGGATATTTAGCTGGCTTAGGAATTGGTCAGCTTTTTGTATGTCTATTGCGTCAGGTGAGTAGAGGGAGGTGAAAAATCAAGCATGACTTTAGCTATTGCCGAGGGATCGGTGTGCGTGCGACCCTGTTTATCTGTGAGAGCTGAGATATGTGTCAGAGTGAAGGTGCCCTTGCAAAGTCTGGCTAACAATTTTCCGGACTTATTGCCATGTTGGTAGAACTTGGCATCTGATTGGGCTCTCCGGGAAAGCTCTATTGTGTCTGCCCAGAGGTCAAAGGCTCTCTTGGCAGCCTGCCAATTGTCTCTGTTGACCTGGTTGTTGTTGGAGGCTAGTGCTAGTTGGGCTGATTAGAGTGGCAGGCTAGCTGCACGATATTTGGCTACTGACCTGCGTTTATAAGATACTGCGTAAGAGATCACCCTTCCACTCAGAAAGGCTTTCCCTGCTTCCCAGAAGAGGTTGGGGTCTGACTGATGAATCTGGTTTGTGAGGGAATATTCTTCCCAGGCCGCCTGGATGTAAGATTGAAAGTTTGAGTTGCCTGCAAGATGAGCTAGGAATCGCCACACATTCAGGTTAGGTGTGCTAATGTGGTCCAATAGTGTGATCGAAATGGGCGTGTGATCGGAGATGGCCATCGCGTGTATCGCTGAATCTGCTAGTAAGGGCAACATGGATTCTGTGATGAAGAAATAGTCTATCCTAGATAGAATTTTGTGCGGAGGCTAGAAATATGTAAAGTTTCGATCAACTGGGTGCTGGAGTCTCCAAGTATCAAGTAGATGTAGGGACTCTATAGTCTCCGCTAGGGGGGTCTTAGCTTGCATGTGATGAGGGGTGTTCGAGAGGAGGGAAGGGTAGGATTTGTCTCCCAGTGTGTCGATAAGGGAGTTGAAGTCTCCCCCCACCACATGAGGAGTGAGAGGGTGCCTCAAGAGGTGGGCAGAGAGATCAGCAAAAAAGGAGGGCCCCGGGCTGCTTGGAGCGTAGATGTTAGTAATGTTCATTTCTCTATTACCCCACTTAACGTGTATCGTAGCTATTCTACCTTGGGTGTCGGTGTCCGTGGCTATGACCTGGCCTGTGAAATTTTTATGTAGCAGAATTAGGACTCCAGCCTTCCTTCCTACCGCTTCTGACCCTAGCACCGTGCCCACCCATAGCTTTTTCACACGCCAAAAATCAGCAGATGGTAGATGAGATTCCTGAAGTAGGGCTATGTCCGCATGAAGGCGCTGGAGATGTCGCAATACCTTCATGTGCTTGTTAGGGGATTTAAGCTCCTTAACATTCCATGAGATTATTTTCATGAAAGGTTAAGAGGTATTGAGTTAGTGTTAAGCAAATCGGGCAAATTAGATGACGGTTGATCTGAGAGGTGGTTGTTTCGTAAAAAGAATGTGTAAGGACTATTTTGAACAACAATGCCGACTAGGAGACAGGGAGAGTTGCGGAGGATATGCAGCAGGGTAGGAGGTGTGATGGTAAAGGTGTAAACAGCAGTTATAAATTCAAAGCAATTCCAATGTGGTAAATACTTCACTTTCTTGCACATGGTCGTACTGCAGGAGAAGCGACTCCCTAGAAGCATAGCCTCATCAAGATTAAAAAGTGTCGCAACACCCTCACAATGGTTTGTGCTGTGGTAGGGTCGCCTTGGGCCTTAGGATGTGGCCAGCGATCTTTGAGTCGGCTTACGTGCTTGGGAGGCAGTCCGTGTGGAAAGAGGCAAAGGGACAAAGCAAACAGCAAGAACAGTAATAGGTAGTAAACATTTGCTTATAGTAAATACAGTTCAGTTGGCTGGTCAGGCACCTATAATAATAGGGGGGGACAAGTAGAGCTGGATGTACCATGTGGGAGGTATCTAGAAATCCCATCCGAGGAGAGTAGAACTTCGTTTGAGGAGGCAAACACCAGTTGGTGGTAAATACGGACCAATGAGCAGGAGGGGAGCAATATAGTATAACGGACAATAATATGGTTAGGATGTAGCTTGACTTAAGATAAACGGTGGTATACTCATCTGGTCTGTCTCTGAAGGAGAGAGGGTGCAGAAAATATATCAGACGAGGCAGCAAGTTTATGTAGATGTCTCCATGGCATTGTTGCGTGAGCCATTAGTTTTCAGCCTTTTGGTCGAGTCTTTGCTAGGGCTCCTCTGGTCCAGGGCGCATTGGGCGTGCAGGTCTTTGGACGCCATAGCTGCATATGTAGGGGTGACTAGAAAACGATTGGCTTCAGAGGGGTCAGTGAAAGATAGCTGTTCCCCTGATGGGGCCTCAAGGCGAAGTGTGGCTGGGAAGGCTAGCGTAAATCTGATATCCCTTTTAAAAAGTTCCGCACAGATAGTTTGGAAGGACTTCCTCTTCTTCGCCACCTCGGCAGAGTAATCGGCAAAGATGAGGATTCTTGCTCTATCAATTGTGAGGGATTTCAATTGACGGAATTTCTGCAAAATGCCATGCTTATCTGCATAATTCAGATACTTGGATATGGCTGGTCTCTGCGTGCTTCGGTCGGACCACGGAGGGCCCAGTCTGTGTGCCCATTCCAGCTGGAGGGGGCCCCGAAGGCCTAGAGCTTCCGGAATTTTGACCTCGCAGAAGTGGGATAGCGCCATGTGGGAGACCGACTCGGGGACTCCGATGAACCTCAGGTTACTCCTTCTCTACCTGTTCTCGAGGTCTTCAAGCTTCTCTACTATGAGGCGAATCTGGGTGTCCTGTGCCCGGTCTGAGTCTTGTGTGTGATAAAACTCCTCTTCCACATGAGAGATCCTCTGCTCAGCCTCAGTTAGTCTGGCTGCTTGTTACCTCAGGTCTTTGTGTAACTGGGCCATACCTGCCTGGACCACTCTTTACACCGTGGATGTGATCGTGGGGGCCAGGATAGCCACTACAGCCTGGGCTATTAGCTCAGTATTGAACATGCCCGCGTTCGTTGCAAGATCCGAAGGCTCGGGAACTAACAAAGGAGTGATCGCGCCCCCCCGTGCGGTCGCCATGACAGGCGCCGCGGCCTGATTCGAGTCATCGGATCCCTTTTGTTGTATGGGCAGTCGGGGCATACCTTTGTCGAGGTACCGCTCCATCCTGCACTCAGGGACTCCTCCGGTGTAGACCCGTGCTTTTTGAAGACAGATTTTGTGGCTTTATAGGCAGATTCTGGAGGCTAGCTGTGGGAGCCAAGCAAGCGTGCAGCTAAGCCATGGAGCGCCGGAACCGGAAGTCCATCTCCTAGTTCTATAGGGAGAGGTTCCTGCTGGTGCTGTGAGGTACATGTTATTCTTCTAAAATCATCTCTTACTGCTATAGGCAGAGGTTCCTGCTGGTGCTGTAAGGGACAGATTATTGTTCTAAAATCATCTCCTACTGCTATAGGGAGAGGTTCCTGCTGGTGCTATAAGGGACAGATTATTGTTCTAAAATCATCTCCTAATTCTATAAGGAGAGGTTCTTGCTGGTGCTGTGAGGGACAGATTATTGTTCTAAAATCATCTACTAGATCTATAGGGAAATGTTCCTGCTGGTAATGCAAGAGACAGATTATTGTTCAAAAATCATCACATGCTGCTAGAGGGAGAGGTTCCTACTCATGCTGTGAGGGACAGATTATTGTTCTAAAATCATCACATACTGCGAGAGGGAGAGGTTCCTGTGGGTGCTGTGAGGGACAGATTATTGTTCTAAAATGATCTCCTAGTTCTATAGGGAGAGGTTCCTCGTGGTGCTGTGAGGGACAGATTATTGTTATAAAATCATCTCCCACTGCAATAGGGAGAGGTTCCTGCTGGTGCTGTGAGAGACAGATTATTGTTCTAAAATCATCTCCTAGTTCTATAGGGAGTGGTTCCTGCTGGTGATGTGAGGGACAGATTATTGTTCTAAAATCATCACATACTGCTAGAGGGGGAGGTTCCTGCTGGTGCTGTGAGGGACAGATTAGTGTTCTCAAACCATTACATACTGCTATAGGGAGAGGTTCCTGCTGGTGCCTCGAGGGACAGATAATTCTACTAAAATCATCTTCTAGTGCTATAGGGAGAGTTTCCTGCTGGTGCTGTGAGGGGCAGATTATTGTTCTAAAATCACCACATACTTCTAGAGGGAGAGGTTCCTTCTGGTGCTGTGAGGGACAGATTATTGTTCTAAAATCATCTCCTAGTTCTATAGGTAGAGTTTCCTGCTAGTGCTGTGAGGGACAGATTACTGTTCTAAAATCATCTCCTACTGCTATAGGGAGAGGTTCCTGCTGGTGCTGTAAAGGACAGATTATTGTTCTAAAATCATCACATACTTCTAGAGGGAGAGGTTCCTTCTAGTGCTGTGAGGGACAGATTATTGTTCTAAAATCATCTCCTAGTTCTATAGGTAGAGTTTCCTGCTAGTGCTGTGAGGGACAGATTATTGTTCTAAAATCATCTCCTACTGCTATAGGGAGAGGTTCCTGCTGCTCCTGTGAGGGACAGATTATTGTTCTAAAATCATATGATACTGGTGTAGAGAGGAGTTCCTGCTGTTGGTGTGAGCGGTGCATTTCTTGCACAAAAATAAAAAGTGCGTCTACGTTGTTGTTTTCCAAAAAAAAAAGAAGAATTTATTATTCTTTTTTTGTATTAATAAATAGTGCTACATAGTACATTTGTGGCCAGAATGAGTGGAGCATCAAATAAGGGATGTGGTCATTGTGCTGCTGGTGCTGCTGGTGTTTGTGGTGTTGGTGAAGTTCCTGTTGCAAGGAGAGGACGTGGTCGATTTGTGCCAGCTACACGCACAAGTGAAACACCTTCTTCACGTGCAAGTAGCCGACAAAACCTTCAACGTTATATGGTAGACCCGAATGCCGCTCAAGGAATGGTGAGGCCAGAACTAGTACAGACGATAGTAGATTGGGTGGCTGACAATGCCTCCAGTTCCTTCACATTGTCTCCCTCCCGGTCCCTTGATGAAAACTCAGAGTTGGCACCTGAACCCCATGGCCATCTGTCTTTCACCTCAGCCCCTTGTAAATCAGCCAAGCAGTCTGAGCCTCAAGTCATGCAACAGTCTCTTATGCTTTTTGATGACTCTCCTGGTGTGCTTTCAAGAAGTATAAGACATTTTATTGCACCAATGCCCAACCACTTTGCAGGATGAGGACATGGAAACACCAGCGCAGCACGTCTCTGATGATGACGAAACACAGGTGCCAACTGCTTCAGCTTTCCACAGTGTGCAGACTGACAAGGAGGGCAGTGGTGAAGAGTGGGTGGAAGATGATGTGGAGGAGGATGATGAGGTCCTAGACCCCACATGGAATGAGGGTCATGCGAGTGACGTGTGCAGTTTGGAGGAAGAGGTGGATTGCAGGGCATTTCTCTTTGCCTCCTGTTGCCTCTTCCTCCTACTGTGCTTCCTCCTCCTCCTCCTCTACCACCTCCTCATCCTCTCAGAGTAACACCTTCAGCACATCCAGGGGGAAACTACAGCAGGCTGTTTTAAAACTGATATGTTTGGGGGATAAACCCCACACTGTGCAGCAGCTGTGGGCGGGCATTGAACAACAGACCGATGAGTAGTTGTTGCCACTGAGCCTCAAGCCCGGCCTGGTGGTGTGCAATAATGGGCAAAATCTCATAGCAGCTCTGGGCCTAGCCGGTTTGACGCACATCCCTTGCCTGGTGCATGTGCTGAATTTGGTGGTGCAGAAATTTCTAAAAAACTACCCGGATATGTCAGAGCTGCTGCAGAAAGTCCGGGTATCTGTGCGCGCTTTCGGGGTTCTCACCCTGCTGCTGCTCGCCTGTCTGCGCTGCAGCGGAACTTCGGCCTTCCCGCTCACGGCCTCCTATGCGACTTGCCCACAAGGTGGAACTCCACCTTGCACATGCTGGAGAGACTGTGCGAGCAGCAGCAGGCAATAGTGGAGTTTCAGCTGCAGCGCTCACGGGTCAGTCGCTCTACAGGACAGCACCACTTCACCACCAACGAGTGGGTCTCCATGCGAGACCTGTGTACCATATTGCGGTGTTTCGAGTACTCCACCAACATGGCCAGTGCCGATGACGCTGTTCTCAGCGTTACTATCCCACTTCTATGTCTCCTTGAAAAAACACTTTGGGCGATGATGGAAGAGGATGTGGCACAGGAGGAAGAGGAGGAGGAAGAGGGGTCATTTCATTCACAAGTGGCTCGGAGGGTGGTCATTATACCATTATATTTGTTTCTATGAACCATCATCCGCTCATATTGTGAATGTTCCCATCCATGGATCCTTCACATGCATACCATTAACAATATAGTGCTCCCACCCAGCATACAACAGCACACAACTGGGTATATTAGTGTTTTTTCAGCCTGACCAGTGGTTCACAGTTCGCTTTGCGCTGGTACACATCCTCCTTATCAATCTCCTGCACCAGCATAGGCCAGGTAAAAAATGTTCAACCAGGGCACAGTTCTGGAGTATGAGGAGGACGAGGAAGATGATGAGGAGGAGGAGGAGGAGGAGGAGGAACCATGTTCACAGCAGTGTTGCACCCAATGCAGCTCCTGGGCATCACTGGAGCATGGCTGGAGGGATACGGAGGACACCGATGATACACCTCCCACAGAGGACAGCTTGTCTTTGCCTCTGGGCAGCCTGGCACACATGAGTCACTACATGCTGCAGTGCCTGCTCAACGACAGCCGAGTTGCCCACATTTTAACTTGTGCCGATTACTGGGTGTCCACCCTGCTGGATCCCCATTACAAGGACAACGTGCCATCCTTGTCCTCACTGGAGCGTGATCAGAAGATGCGCGACTACAAGCGCACGCTGGTAGACGCGCTGCTGAGGGCATTCCCAAATGACACAGGGGGCTCTGTGGAAGCACAAGGCGGAGGAGGAAGAAGAGGTCGCCAACACAGCTGTGGCACCGCCAGCACCTCAGAAGGCAGGGTTAGCATGGCCGAAATGTGGAAAAGCTTTGTCAGCAGCACGCCACAACAAACAGCACCACCAGCTGATAGGCACCGTCTTAGCCGGAGGCTGCATTTCAGCAACATGGTAGAACAGTGTGTGTGCACACGCCTACACGTACTGACTGATGGGTCTGCCCCATTCAACTTCTGGGTCTCCAAATTGGGCACATGGCCTGAGCTTGCCCTTTATGCATTGGAGGTGCTGGCCTGCCCTGCAGCCAGTTTATTGTCTGAACGTGTGTTTAGCATGGCAGGGGGCGTTATCACAGACAAGCGCAGCCGTCTGTGCACAGCCATCGTGGACAAGCTAACGTTTATTAAAATGAACCAGGTATGGATCCCACAAGACTTGTCTGTACCTTGTGCAGAATAGACATTTAGACCGGCCTCACACAGCCATTGGTATGCTTGTTTTTTTTTAATATGTCTCAATATTTTGGGGGCTACCCCAAATAGAAAAAAAAAACAAACAAACAAAAAACAGTGTTGGCTACCTCCTCCTCCTCCTCCTCCACCACCACTTCCACCTACACTGCCATGGTCACGACCTAGTCAACCTCTAGGCTCCTACTCCACATCCACCTCCTCCTCCCATTTTTATTTTCTTTTATGTGATTTTAAGTTATTTCCCTATCCACATTTGTTTGCAGGGCACTTGTCCTTCACTTACCCCCATTTTGCTTCCTTTTGCAGCCCTCTTTTTTGTTTATAGCGCAAAAAATAAAAACCACAGAGGTGATCAAATACCACCAAAAGAAAGCTCTATTTGTGGGAAAAAAGGACATAAATTTTGTTTGGGTACAGCTTGCACAACTGCACAATTTTCAGTTAAAGCGACGCAGTGCCGTATAGCAAAAAATGGCCTTGCCAGAAAGTGGGCAAATCCTTCCGGGGCTGAAGTGGTAAATGTTTCTTAACCACTTAACAACCGCCCTATAGACAAAAGACGTCTACAGGGCGGTTGCTTAATTCTGGGAGGATGTCTATTGACGTCCTCCCTGAATCGCGCTTCCCGCGCGCCCCCTGGGGCGCACACACGGGAACATCCGTGACCGTCGGGTCCGGGGGACCCGACTGATCACGGATCGTGGTGAATGGCCACTGTGAGCGGTCTTTTACCACGTGATCGCGCCATCAAATGACGGCGTGATCACATGTAAACAAGCCGGCGGAAGCGCCTGCTTTTCTCTCTCCTCTCCGCAACGATCGGTGCATTGTGAGAGGAGAGAGGGGGGAGAGAGAAGGTGCTGTAGCGCTGTGGGCGATGTGTAATGCCCACAGCGCTGCTAGGTGACAGTTAGCAACCGCAACCCCCACCCTCCATACACTACTCACCCAGCCTTCCACCACCCACCCAGCGATCATCACACAGCCACCCACCACACACCCAGCTATCCTCCCCCCACCCATCCTCACCCAATCCACCCGCACCAACCCACCCATCCATCCATGCTCACCCATCCATCCATCCATGCTCACCCATCCAGCCATGCATGCTCATCCACCCAGCCATGCTCACCCATCCATCTATCCATGCTCACCTACCCAGCCGTGCTCAACCATCTATCCATCCGTGCTCCCCCATCCATCCATCCATCCATGCTCACCCATCCATCCATGCTCACCCATCCATCCATCCATGCTCACCCATCCATCCATCCATGCTCACCCAGCCATCCATTCGTGCTCACCCACCCATCCGTGCTCACCCACCCATCCGTGGCTCATCCATCGCCATCCATGGCTCATTTGTGCCTCATTCATGCTCATCCATACCACATCAGTTCTCATCCGTGACACATCCATGCCACTACAGTGCCC
>BLSH010231376.1:296919-338071 GCA_018402905.1 Glandirana rugosa
GGATAGTCTCATGGGCTCATGGACAGTGGTCGGGTAGACTCATGGGCTTATGTACAGTGGTCGGGTAGTGTCGTGGGCTCATGGACAGTAGTTGGGTAGTGTCATGAGCTCATGGACCGTAGACAGGTAGTTTCATGGACTCATGGACAGTGGACGGGTAGTCTCATGGGCTCATGGACAGTGGACAGGTAGTTTCATGGATTCATGGACAGTGGACGGGTAGTTTCATGGGTTCATAGAAAGTGGACGGATAGTTGTACTCGAGTACTGTGATGGGTTGATGACAGGTACTCGGGTGCTGTGATGGGCTGGTGACATGTATTCGGGTACTCAGATGGGCTGGTGACAGGTACTCGGGTACTCTGATAGGTTGATGACATGTGCTCGGGTACTATGATGGGTTGGTGACAGGTACTCGGGTACTCTGATGGGCTGGTGACAGGTACTCAGATGGGCTATTGACAGGTACTTGGGTACTGTGATGGGTTGGTGACAGGTACACAGGTAATCTTATGGGCTGGCGACATGTACTCGGCTACTCTGATGGTCTGGTGACAGGTGTTTGGTGCTCGGATGGGCTGGTAACAGGTACTCGGGTACTCAGATGGGCTGGTGACAGGTACTTGGATACTCAGATGGGCTAGTGACAGGTAGTAGGGTACTCAGATGGGCTAGTGACAGGTACTAAGGTACTCAGATGGACTGGTGACAGGTACTCGGATACTCTGATGGACTGGTGACAGGTATTCGGGTACTCTGAAGGGCTGGTGACAGGTACTCAGATGGGCTGGTGACAGGTACTTGGGTACACAGATGGGCTAGTGACAGACACTCGGGTACTCAGATGGGCTAGTGACAGGTACTAGAGTACTCAGATGGGCTAGTGACAGGTACTCGGGTACTCTGAAGGGCTGATGACAGGTACTCGGGTACTCAGAAGGGTTGGTATTAGGGTACTCAGATGGGCTAGTGACAGGTACTAGGGTACTCAAGTGGGCTTGTGACAGGTACTAAGGTACTCAGATAGACTGGTGACAGGTACTCGGGTATTCAGGTGGACTGGTAACAGGTACTCTAGCACTCTGATGGACTGGTGACAGGTACTTGGGCACTCTGATGGACTGGTGACAGGTACTCGGGTACTCTGAAGGGTTGGTAACAGGTACTCGGGTACTCAGATGAGAAGGTGTCAGGTGCTCTGATGGGTTGGTGACAGGTACTTGGGTACTCTGATGGATTGGTGACCGGTACTCGGGTACTCTGATGGGCTGGTGACAGGTACTCGGGTACTCTGATGGGCTGGTGACAAGTACTCGGGTACTTTCATGGGCTGGTGAAAGGTACTCGGTACTTAGATGGGCTGGTGACAGGTACTTGAGTACTCTGATGGGCTGCTGACAAGTACTCAGGTACTCTAATGGGCTGGTGACAGGTACTCAGATGGGTTGATGACAGGTACTCGGATACTGTGATGGGCTAGTGACATGTATTCGGGTACTTAGATGGGCTGGTGACAGGTACTCGGGTACTCTGATGGGATGGTGACAGGTACTTGGGTACTCTGATAGGCTGGTGACAGGTACTTGGGTACTTTGATGGGCTGGTGACAGATACTTGGGTACTCTGATGGGCTGGTGACAGGTACTTGAGTACTCTCATGGGCTGGTGACAGGTACTCAGGTAATCAGATGGGTTGGTGACAGGTACTCGGGTACTCAGATGGGCTGGTGACAGGTACTCAGGTACTCAGATGGGTTGATGACAGGTACTCGGGTACTTTGATGGGCAGGTGACAGGTACTTGGGTACTTTGATGGGCTGGTGACAGGTACTCGGGTACTTTGATAGGCAGGTGAAAGATACTTGGGTACTTTGATGGGCAGGTGACAGGTACTTAGGTACTTTGATGGACAGGTGACAGGTACTCGGGTACTCTGATGGGCAGGTGACAGGTACTCAGGTACTTTGATGGACAGATGCCAGGTACTCGAGTACTGTGATGGGTTGATGACAGGTACTCGGGTGCTGTGATGGGCTGGTGACATGTATTCGGGTACTCAGATGGGCTGGTGACAGGTACTCGGGTACTCTGATGGGATGGTGACAGGTACTCGGGTACTCTTATAGGCTGGTGACAGGTACTCGGGTACTTTGATGGGCTGGTGACAGATACTCGGGTACTCTGATGGGCTGATGACAGGTACTTGAGTACTCTCATGGGCTGGTGACAGGTACTCAGGTAATCAGATGGGTTGGTGACAGGTACTCGGGTACTCAGATGGGCTGGTGACAGGTACTCGGGTACTCAGATGGGTTGATGACAGGTACTCGGGTACTTTGATGGGCAGGTGACAGGTACTTGGGTACTTTGATGGGCTGGAGACAGGTACTCGGGTACTTTGATAGGCAGGTGAAAGATACTTGGGTACTTTGATGGGCAGGTGACAGGTACTTGGGTACTTTGATGGGCAGGTGACAGGTACTTAGGTACTTTGATGGACAGGTGACAGGTACTCGGGTACTCTGATGGGCAGGTGACAGGTACACAGGTACTTTGATGGACAGATGCCAGGTACTCAGGTACTGTGATGGGCAGGTGACAGGTGCTTGGGTACTCTGATGGATTGGTGACAGGTACTCGGGTACTCAGATGGGCTGGTGACAATTACTCGGGTACTCTGATGGGCTGGTGACAAGTACCCGGGTACTTTCATGGGCTGATGACAGGTACTTAGATGGGCTAGTGACAGGTACTTGAGTACTCTCATGGGCTGGTGACAGGTACTCAGGTACTCAGATGGGTTGATGACAGGTACTCGGGTACTATGATGGGCTGGTTACATGTATTCGGGTACGCAGATGGGCTGGTGACAGGTACACGGGTACTCAGATGGGTTGATGACAGGTAGTCGGGTACTCTGATTGGCTGGTGACAGGTACTCGGGTACTTTGATGGGCTGGTGACAGAAACTCGGGTACTCTGATGGGCTGGTGACAGGTACTTGAGTACTCTCATGGGCTGGTGACAAATATTCAGGTACTCTCATGGGCTGGTGACAGGTACTCAGATACTCAGATTGGTTGATGACAGGTAATCAGGTACTGCGATGGGCTGATGACAGGTACTAAGGTACTCAGATGGTTTGGTGATATGTACTCGGGTACTCAGATGGGCTGGTGACAGGTACTTGGGTACTTAGATGGGTGGATGACAGGTACTCGGGTACTGTGATGGGCTGGTGACAGGTACTCGGGTACTCAGATGGGTTGGTGACAGGTACTCGGGTACTCAGATGGGTTGGTGACAGGTACTCGGGTACTCAGATGGGTTGATGACAGGTACTCGGGTACGCTGATGGGCTGGTGACAGGTACTTGGGTACGCTGATGGGCTGGTGACAGGTACTCGGGTACTGTGATGGGTTGGTGACAGGTACACAGGTAGTCTGATGGGTTGGCGACAGGTACTTGGCTACTCTAATGGTCTGGTGACAGCTGTTTGGTGCTCAGATGGGCTGGTGACAGGTACTCGGGTACTCAGATGGGCTTTTGACAGGTACTTGGATACTCAGATGAGCTAGTGACAGGTACTAGGGTGCTCAGATGGGCTAGTGACAGGTACTAAGGTACTCAGATGGACTGGTGACAGGTACTGGGGTACTGTGATGTACTGGTGACAGGTACTCGGGTACTCTGAAGGGCTGGTAACAGGCACTCGGGTACTCAGATGGGCTAGTGACAGGTACTAGGGTACTCAGATGGGCTAGTGACAGGTACTCGGGTACTCAGATGGGCTAGTGACAGGTACTAGGGTACTCAGATGGGCTAGTGACAGGTACTCAGATGGGCTGGTGACAGGTACTCGGGTACTGTGATGGGTTGGTGATAGGTACACAGGTAATCTGATGGGTTGGTGACAGGTACTCGGGTACTCTGATGGGCTGGTGACAGGTACTCAGATGGACTGGTGACAGGTACTCGGGTACTGTGATGGGTTGGTGATAGGTACACAGGTAATCTGATGGGTTGGTGACAGGTACTCGGCTACTCTGATGGTCTGACAGGTGTTTGGTGCTCAGATGGGCTGGTGACAGGTACTCGGGTACTCAGATGGGCTAATGACAGGTACTTGGATACTCAGATGGGCTAGTGACAGGTACTAGGGTACTCAGATGGGCTAGTGACAGGTACTAAGGTACTCAGATGGACTGGTGACAGGTACTCGGGTACTCTGATGGACTGGTGACAGGTACTCGGGTACTCTGAAGGGCTGGTGACAGGTACTCGGGTACTCAGAAGGGTTGGTATTAAGGTACTCAGATGGGGTAGTGACAGGTACTAGGGTACTCAAATGGCCAGTGACAGGTACTAAGGTACTCAGATGGACTGGTGACAGGTACTCGGGTACTCTGATGGACTGGTGACAGGTACTCGGGTACTCAGATGGACTGGTGACAGGTACTCGGGCACTCTGATGGACTGGTGACAGGTACTCGGGTACTCAGATGAGATGGTGTCAGGTGCTCTGATGGGTTGGTGACAGGTGCTTGGGTACTCTGATGGGCTGCTGACAAGTACTCAGGTACTCTTATGGGGTGGTGGCAGGTACTCAGATGGGTTGATGACAGGTACTCGGGTACTGTGATGGGCTGGTGACAGGTATTCGGGTACTCAGATGGGCTGGTGACAGGTACTCGGGTACTCAGATGGGTTGATGACAGGTGCTCGGGTACTCTGATGGGTTGGTGACAAGTACTCGGGTACTCTGATGGGATGGTGACAGGTACTCGGGTACTCTGATAGGCTGGTGACAAGTACTCGGGTTCTTTGATGGGCTGGTGACAGATACTCGGTTACTCTGATGGGCTGGTGACAGGTACTTGAGTACTCTCATGGGATGGTGACAAGTACTCAGGTACTCTCATGGGCTGCTGACAGGTACTCGGGTACTCATATGGGTTGATGACAGGTACTCGGGTACTCAGATGGGTTGGTGATATGTACTCGGGTACTCAGATGGGCTGGTGACAGGTACTCGGGTACTTAGATGGGCTGGTGATATTTGATAGATGGGTTGATGACAGGTACTCGGGTACTGTGATGGGCTGGTGACAGGTCCTCGGGTAATCAGATGGGTTGGTGACAGGTACTCGGGTACTCAGATTGGCTGGTGACAGGTACTCGGGTACTCAGATGGGTTGATGACAGGTACTTAGGTACACTGATGGGCTGGTGACAAGTACTCGGATACTCAGATGGGCAGGTGACAGGTACTCGGGTACTTTGATGAGCTGGTGACAGGTACTCGGGTACTCAGATGGGTTAATGACAGGTACTCGGGTACTTTGATGGGCAGGTGACAGGTACTCGGGTACTTTGATGGGCAGGTGACAGATACTCGGGTACTTTGATGGGCAGGTGACAGGTACTTGGGTACTTCGATGGGCAGGTAACAGGTACTCGGGTACTCTGATGGGCAGGTGACAGGTACTCAGGTACTTTGATGGACAGATGCCAGGTTCTCGGGTACTGTGATGGGCAGGTGACAGGTGCTTGGGTACTCTGATGGATTGGTGACAGGTACTCGGGTACTGAGATGGGCTGGTGCCAAGTACTCGGGTACTCTCATGGGCTGGTGACATGTACTCAGGTACTCTGATGGGCTGGTGACAAGTACTCGGGTACTTTCATGGGCTGGTGACAGGTACTCAGGTACTTAGACGGGCTGGTGACAGGTACTTGAGTACTCTCATGGGCTGATGACAGGTACTCGGGTACTCAAATGGGTTGATGACAGGTGCTCGGGTACTGTGATGGGCTGGTTACAGGTATTCGAGTACTCAGATGGGCTGGTGACAGGTACACAGGTACGCAGATGGGTTGATGACAGGTACTCGGGTACTCTGATTGGCTGGTGACAGGTACTCGCGTACTTTGATGGGCTGGTGACAGATTCTCGGGTAATCTGATGGGCTGGTGACAGGTACTTGAGTACTCTCATGGGCTGGTGACAAGTATTCAGGTACTCTCATGGGCTGGTGACAGGTACTCGGGTACTCAGATTGGTTGATGACAGGTACTCGGGTAATGTGATGGGCTTATGACAGGTACTCGAGTACTCAGATGGTTTGGTGATATGTACTCCGGTACTCAGATGGTCTGTGATAGGTACTTGGGTACTTAGATGGGTTGATGACAGGTACTCGGGTACTGTGATGGGCTGGTGACAGGTACTCGGGTACTCAGATGGGCTGGTGACAGGTACTCGGGTACTCAGATGGCCTGGTGACAGGTACTCGGGTACTCAGATGGGTTGATGACAGGTACTCGGGTATGCTGATGTGTTGGTGACAAGCACTCGGGTACTCTGATGGGCAGGTGACAGGTACTCGTGTACTTTGATGGGCTGGTGACAGGTACTCGGGTACTCTGATGGGCTGGTGACAGGTACTCGGGCACTCAGATGGGTTGATGACAGGTACTCGGGTACTTTGATGATCAAGTGACAGGTACTCATATACTTTGATGGGCAGGTGACAGGTACATGGGTACTTTGATGGGCAGGTGACAGGTGCTTGAGTACTCTCATGGGCTGGTGACAAGTATTCAGATACTCTCATGGACTGGTGACAGGTACTCAGATGGGTTGATGTCAGGTACTCGGGTACTCAGATGGGTTGATGACAGGTACTCGGGTACTGTGATGGACTAGTGACAGGTACTCGGGTACTCAGATTGGCTGGTGACAGGTCCTCGGGTAATCAGATGGGCTGGTGACAGGTACTCGGGTACTTCGGTCGGGTGATGACAGGTACTCGGGTACGCTGATGGGCTGGTGACAAGTACTCAGGTACTTGATGGGCAGGTGATAGGTACTCAGGTACTTTGATGGGCAGGTGACAGGTACTCGGGTACTTTGATGGGCAGGTGACAGGTACTTGGGTACTTTGATGGGCAGGTGACAGGTACTCAGGTACTCTGATGGGCATGTGACAGTTACTCAGGTACTTTGATGGACAGATGCCAGGTACTCTGATGGGCAGGTGACAGGTACTCTGATGGGGTGGTGAGAGGTACTCTTTATTGGGGGGCAATCAGTGTGATTGGTGCACACAGTAAGCAGTAACGAGCTGTTACCAACATCTCCTCTTCACACACGATTGGTGTGTGAAGAGGAGAACCAGGTAACAGCTCGTTACTGAGGATTCTTGTCATTCTGTGACTGGCTGTGATTGGACACAGCCGGTCACTTGGTAAAGAGCCAATATGATTGTCTCTTTACCGTGATCGGGATTGGGCTTTGTCCGAGGGGGCCCGCAGAGCGGCGAAAATGGGAGAACGTCATATGATGTCCACCCAGGATGGGGAGTGCACCTTGCCAGCATATTATTACTATACGCCGGTAAGCAAGGGGTTAAAAAACAAAAGATGATAATTGTTTTTGGAGCAGTGATTTTAATGATGCTTAAAATGCAACAATTAAAATGAAAAACTCCTTTAAATATTATACCTGGGGGTCCCCTTAATGTGCCTGTAAATTCATGCATTTGTAGCATATACAGAACATGCTACAGCAAAACTGACATTTATAAAGAAAAAAATCCCATTTAAAATGACTCGCAGATTCCAAAATCCATACCAATCCATACCGAAAACTGTTTTTTTTTTTTACTTTTGACACTTTTTTGGTGAATGGGTACGGGTACAATGTACCCGTACCCACTCACATGGGGGTCAGGATCTGGGGGCCCCCTTGTTAAAGGGGGCTTCCATATTCCAATAAGCCCCCCACCCGCAGACCCGACAACCACAGCCCTGGGTTGCTGGGAAAAGGCCATTGTCCCTATCAACATGGAGACAATGCGTTGGGTCCTGTCCCCCTGATTTCACTGCATTTGGACTTTTACTACTGAGCTCGGTTTTATTCTTTTAACCACTTGCCGACCACCCGCTGCAGCGTGAAGGCGACAAGGTGGCTCGTTATCGCAAACCGCTGTCACCTGACGGCGGGTGCGATAACTAATATTGTGAGCACGCGCGCCGCCGGAGGGGGTCCAGGGAGCGGGTAGGGCGGACTTGATCTCCGCCAGCTACCCCCGATGGCCCCCCCGCAGCGAGAGAAAGGAGGTCCGTGTATGTAAACACGGACCTCCGTTCTCATACGATGATCACAGCCTTCCTCTACATGAAAGCTGTGATCATCCCCTTTCCCCAGTCAGGGCAGCCCACACACAGTTAGAACACGCCCAGGGAACACAGTTAACCCTTAGAGCGCCCCCTGCAGGTTAACCCCTTCACTGCCAATGGCATTTACACAGTAATTAGTGCATTTTTATAGCACTGATCGCTATATAAATGCCAATGGTCCCAAAAAAGTGTCAAAAGTGTCCGACATGTCCGCTGCAATATCGCAGTACCGCTAAAAATCGCAGATCACCTCCATTACTAGTAAAAAATAAAAATAAATAAAAACCCCAGAAATTAATTCTCCTCATCCGTAAACGCGGCAATTTTTGCGCAAACTAATCAATAAACACCGATTGCGTTTTTTTTTTTACCAAAAATATGAGGAAGAATATAAATCGGCCAAAACTGATGAAAAAAATGTTTTTTTTTATATATTTTTTTTGGATTTGTGGGGAAAAAAGGACACAAATTTAGTTTGGGTACAACGCCGCACGACCGCGCAATTGTCAGTTAAAGCGATGCAATGCTGAATCGCAAAAAGTGCTCTGGTCCTAAAGTGTGAAATCCTTCTGGGGCTGAAGTGGTTAAAATGTTAAAAAGTGTTTTTAACCACAATTCGAATAAATCACGTTTCTTAACTGGATTACGCTATGGAGCACTCTTCTTTCTTTATGTATTACTAATCTGTCACCTGAGACTTCTTCCATCAACAAAAGGGGTTCTGACCACCCCCTGGAGTGTCTGGACGCTGACGGTTGCAACCACCAGAAGAGTTATCTTCACCACCTACCTTCATCCCAGGACAGCACAGCATTTGCTAGATACACATGCTGGTACCTTACCAGCTTCTAGTAAGCATATCCACATACCACTGTGTAGATAGTCACTCGTGAGCACTTTTTGCACTAAGCACTTTTCACCTCACTCTTCACTCCGGATTACTCCACGCCTCATCCCGGACCACTGGACTGAGGGATCATATACTACATGTTGGTATTTTACCAGCTTCCGGTAAGTGGAATCACCTACCAATGTGGATTGTCACCCCTAATCACCTTTAAACGGAGCACAAGTCACTTCATTTCGAATTGCATTGGACTACTATGCTGATATATGCACATATTCTCTGGACTGTAATCAAATAGGACATTTCCAGGATTACAATAGCCACCTGTTACTTAATCCCAGAATTTAACATCTATTGTCATTTCAGTAGTATGCTCTATGGTCTATTGCCCCTAGGCACTGGTCCATTGTACACATAGATACCAAGGTTTTTAATGTACATAACTTATAATTTAATACCAGTTATTTATATGCTTTGAGTCATTCTGCAGCGCCGCACTCTTTTTCATATACTAAACATACATTTTGTGTCTGTTCCGTTTTTTAAACGGAAGGAAAATAGGGTTTTCTTTCATCTCAAAAAACAGAACTTAACGGAGGTGGAAATCAGCAGATGATCATCTGCTAACGTCTGCTAGCCCACAGACATACATGTATGTCCGTTTTTCATATGCCAACAGATGGAGGAAAAGTGGACATATAGAAAGCCTGTGTGAAAGGACCCTATGGCATTTTCACATTCTTGTTTTCTCTTATAAACTGTTTGAGAAACGTTTAACCACTTCCTTACTGGGCACTTAAACCCCCCTCCTGCCCGGACCAATTTTCTGCTTTCAGCGCTGTCGCTCTTTGAATGACAATTGCGCGGTCGTGCGACGTTGCACCCAAACAAAATTGGTGTTCTTTTTTTCCCACAAATAGAGCTTTCTTTTGGTGGTATTTGATCCCCTCTGCGGTTTTTATTTTTTCCGCTATAAACGAATAAAGAGCGACGATTTTGAAAAAAGAACAATAATTTTTACTTTTTGCTATAATAAATGTCCAAAAATAAAAAAGCAAATTTATTCATCAGTTTAGGCCGATATATATTCTTTTACATATTTTTGGTAAAAAAAATCGGCATGGGGGCGTGGCTTGACGCGCAACGAGGATGGCAGCACACTAGCAGAGCTCCGGCCGAAGCGTGAGATCCCACAGCTAAAGAGCCTCCTGAACAGTATTAAATGCCGGGCAAACGATCCCTGTCCACCCCGCACTCCCGATCGAGAAGGGGACTATCCGCCTCCTCGGCTAGAAACATCTCGGAACTCTTTAAACCGAAAGCTGCGGCCCGCACAGGCCTGGAGTCCAAGATGGCGCCGAGCCGCCACGAGGAGGAGTACAGTGAGGACTCCCAGTCAGCGCCGGAAGACTCAGGTAGGGGCTCCTCGCATGCAGATCACCCTCTGACATATGCGGACATGTCGGGATTTGACGCAGATATAAAGTCTACCTTCTCGGCAGCTATTACCGATCTCAAGACCAATATACTGGTGCTGACGGAGGAATTAGCAGCCACAGAGACGGCAGGCAAACAGAGAGACAAGGCCATAAGGAGATTAGAGAAGGTGGCGGTGACACATTCTTTGCACTTCATTGAGGTGAACAGACACCTAGAAGACCTTGATAATAGGGGGCGCAGGAACAATATCAGGGTGCGGGGGATCCCCGAATCAGTGGAGACGGATCAGATCACAGCAGCTTTACAGAGGGTCTTTAACAGCCTTTTAGAGAGGCAAGAGGACTCGGAGATACATTTTGTGCGGGCTCATAGAGCCCTTAGACCCCGGGGATCTGACTCAGCACCACCGAGGGATATAATCTGTTGCCTCAGAGACTTCTCAGTCAAGGAAGATATAATGAGACAGGCAAGGCGGAATGAAAGAATAGTCTTTAATGGGGAAAATGTTATGCTCTTCCAGGACCTTTCCCAGATTACTCTAAGAAACCGCAGGGCGCTCCGCCCCCTACTGGAAAGACTAAGAGACAGAGACCTGAAGTATTCTTGGAGATACCCATCCGCTTTACTGGTCACACAAAATGGGCACCAACACTTCTTACGCACACCGGAGGACCTAGCAGAGTTCTGCGAGGCGCTCGATCTGGGGCCAGTGGAGGTTCCTGATTGGTATGCTGAGTTCCTGACCCACCCCTGTGATGACAGCCCCGCCAAACCGGCCTTGTTTACTCCAGAAAGGAATACACATAAAAGAATGCGAAGTGGCAAGGGAGGAGGCTCTAAGGCTGGGACCCCTCTACAACGCCAAGTTCCAGACCCTGCTGCTGAAGCTGACTGATACATTAAGGAAGCGGAGTTCACACACCGCACACCTGGCTTAATGTGACATTCTCTCTCCATATATGATTCCATTTTTTTTTTTCCTTTTTGTCGGTTCCTCCTCTGCTGGATGAGCAACTAACCAAACTGAAGCCTCGCACTAAGAGAGTATCAACATGTTGGGGCGCTGAGGATTGCTTCCTTAAGATGTGTGGCAGCGTGATGTAGAGATAATGTGCACGCAGGACCATCTTCCTATTGAGAGACATCCAGGGTTCATACAAAGTCAATTTAACCTAAACACACTTTATATGGGATACGGTATGGACTGTAATACTCTGGAAGGAACTAACTAACCCGGTGCATCAGGACCTTAGTCCAACCTAAGAAGTTGAGGGGGGGTATGCTGGTTTAAGGGCTTTAACGGACAGGGTAAGAGACTTCTGCACCGAGATGCCCGGATCTGCTTGCCCTTTACTCACCCACAGATATCGAATAGGGGCTTGGTCTGAACACACTGCTAACAAAGCATTAGTCATGAGATTGCGGAAGCAGGAATCTGGGCACACAGCGGAGGAATTACTGATTGATTGTTTTTTTGTTTTTTTTTTGTATATATGGAGTTTTGGAGGCTCTCACCGAATAGCATACACACCTGATGCAATACTTAGGGAAATCACGTGGAGCCCACTCACTGTTAGTTACTGCTGTTATTGTTTATTACAACTGTTTCCCAACTCGGCATCCTCACGGGACACGTCTAAGGGGTGTCTCTTGACGGTGTAGAGAAGGGAGGAGGAATACTCAACCGGAGCAAGTCTCCCACGTTACCCTCCAAAGGTGGTGGTCCTCTTCATCACCAATTATTACAGTTCGTCAGTTGCTGTTCAATTGACAACTTAGACACTTCTATCAAAATTTCTTCTTTTCACCTTTTTTCACTTTTCTAAGCTTTCCACTTTCTGATCTCCCACTCATTGCTCTATAGGGTTCAGATCAAGGGCTAACTGTATAGTGACGACACTCTAAGTTTATTTTTCAGAGTTAATACAAAGCAAAGGGCGGCATCGCCACAATTGGCCCACGGGATGGCGTATTCTTCCCTGGGGCAGAGACCCACGGTGGTGTCACACAACATCAGGGGACTGAATCTGCCAGAGAAAAGAGCATCCTTCCTGAGAGAACTCCGAAAAGGTAAGCCACACTTTGCGTTCCTGCAGGAAATGCATTTTAAGACTCAACATGCACATAGACTGACCGATTCCTTCTACACGCGGGCTATTCATGCTACCAATAATGACGCAAAATCAAAGGGGGTCTCCATACTTATCAGTAGGGAGGCACCATTTGACATAACAGAATAGATGACTGACCCAGGGGGCAGGTATTTGTTCCTGAAGGGTACATACGGGGGCAGACCACTGACACTTGCAAATGCTTACTTCCCAAACAAAAATCATGTGGAATTCTGTGAGAGACTGGTCCGAGAGCTGAAGGGCTTTGCCTCGGGGTGTCTGATACTTGGGGGAGATTTCAACGTCCCACTGGATCCCGGGGTGGACACCTCTTCAGGCAAAACCTCGCTGACATATAGGGCACTTAAAAGAATCAAACTTTCACTTCAATCCTTACACCTGATAGACGCCTGGCGGTTTTTATACCCAGAAGGGAGGGATTATACCTTCTACTCGGCACCACATGTGAAATATTCCCGCATAGATTATCTTTTCCTGACACAAAGAGACTTGGGAGATCTGACGCAAGCACACATAGGAATACAGTCCATATCGGACCATGCTCCGATCTCGCTAACACTGGAACCCATGGATATTGCCAAAAGAAACCCAGCATGGAGGCTTAACGCCTCACTCCTGACAGATCCCGAACTAGCATTGATAGTGAAGTCCGCCCTAGAGGAGTTCTTTGTACTTAACAACACGCCTGGAGCGGAGCCCATGAATATTTGGGAAGCTCATAAATGCACACTTAGGGGTGTGCTCATTAGCCTGGGTGCCAAAAGGAAGAGGGAAAGGAAAGCTGAGGTTTTGAGGCTGACAAATAAAATTAATAAACTAGAAACCTTGCATAAACGATCCCTGTCCATTCAATCCGCCACTGAGTTGCTAGAAGCTAGGAAGGCTCTGCAGCAGCTATTTGACTATAAAACTAAACGGCTCTTATTCTTTAAGAAAAAAATGTATTATGAGTCAGGGGATAAACCCGGGAAGCTCTTAGCGAGAGCATTAAAAGACTCTGTAGCTGACAGTAACATCAAGGGCATCAGAAGACCAGATGGCAAATTAGATGTAAAAACAGAGGAGATCGCAATGCATTTCCATACATTTTACTCGAAGCTTTATAACCTGACTCCCCAACACAAACCAGCAGGCACCCTGGGGTCCAGGGTAGAGGTTATCCAGGATTATCTGAGGGAAAGTGGGATGCCAACTTTACACCCAGATGACACCACTGGGCTAGAGGAGCCAATCTCTGAGGCAGAACTGACCAGGGCGATCCAAGATATGAAATCAGGGAAAAGCCCAGGACCGGACGGATTTACGGCCATTTATTACAAGACATTCTTAAACATTTTGACAGCACCACTGGCTAAGGCCCTAAACTCACTGACAGATTCTAAGAGAACATTTGTCAATTTCCTTTCGGCGTTCATTACGGTCATTCCCAAAGAGGGAAAAGATCCCGAAATTTGTGCGAGCTACAGACCAATATCCCTACTCAATCTAGACCTTAAGATACTAACGAAGGTCCTGGCCACGAGATTGAGACCTCTGTTGGACAAGGTGGTAGGGAGGGAGCAAGTAGGCTTCATGCCGGGTAGGGAGGCAAAGGACAATGTGACTAAAGCCCTTCTATTGATCCAGGCGGCGAGAGCAGGAAAGTTCAGGGGCCTTCTCCTGTCCACAGACGCGGAGAAGGCTTTTGACAGGGTCGCCTGGGATTATTTGTTTGCCACCTGCTCACACATTGGCCTCCCCACCAAGATGATAGCTTGGATAGAATCCCTGTACAGGAGTCCATCAGCAAAACTGAAAGTTAACGGAACACTATCGGAAAGGGTGCCGATTTTAAATGGGACCAGGCAGGGGTGTCCTTTGTCACCCCTGCTTTTCATCTTGACTTTGGAACCGTTCATTAGAAGAGTGCAGAACAACCCAGATATAAGAGGGTTTGGGGTGTCGAGTAGGGAATACAAGGTAGCTGCTTACGCAGATGACTTATTGTTTTTCCTCTCGATGCCACACACCTCACTTCCGAATCTCATCTCGGAATTCGCACATTTTGGATATATTTCCAATCTAAAAATTAACTATTCTAAGTCGGAAGCCCTTAATTTAAACCTACCAGAGACGGAGCTAATGAGGGTCAAACAGAACTCGCACTTCAGGTGGGACTCACAGAGATTGAGGTACCTGGGGATTTGGCTGACCTCTAATGTTGCTTCCATTTTCATACAAAACTTCCCCCCTTTATTGAAAGAGATAAAGAAAGATCTGGATAGATGGAGCACAGGATTCTTTTCCTGGTTCGGCAGAGTAGCTATAACCAAAATGATACTGCTACCCAAACTACTCTACCTTATACGCGCCCTTCCAATCCGTATACCACCGAAATTCTTAAAGACCATCCAATCCTATATTAGGAGTTTTGTATGGAACCGTAAACGTCC
Source organism: Glandirana rugosa (assembly GCA_018402905.1). Classification (NCBI taxonomy): domain Eukaryota; kingdom Metazoa; phylum Chordata; class Amphibia; order Anura; family Ranidae; genus Glandirana; species Glandirana rugosa. Next base: position 311,956 of record BLSH010231376.1, read on the forward strand.
CAGACTCAGGTTGTCCTTATTGATGGGCTCTAAAGCAAGAGGGGGATTGGGTATACCAGACATCAGTGATTACTATAGGGCAGCACATATAACTAGGGTTATAGACTGGCACTGCCACAGAGATACGAAAGATTGGGTCTCCTTGGAGGCGGACGTGAGTTCTATACCACTGACCTCGGCACCATGGTTACCCAAAGGACACCAACCACTTGATATGACAAATCACCCTATTACGGGAACAACATTGGAGATCGTACATAAGATAGCGAAGGACTCCAAAGTGACCTCAAGGCTAAATCATCTCACGCCTTTACAAGACAACCCAGCCTTTGTACCAGGTCAGGGAAATGAGATCTACAAATCAGGACGCACAACACATTCATTACGGACAGGGGACTGTTTCCACATGGGAGGACTGAGGGATCGCCTAGACCTAATGAGTGAGCATGATCTTCAACATCTCCCATTTTGGTCGTATTTACAACTGCACAGCTACCTCTCAGACAATAAACACAAACCACACTTTATTAGACCACTGACGCCCTTGGAATCGGTCTGTCGTGCAGGTGAGCTTTTTCAAAAAGCGACTTCGGTCGCCTATCAGTGGCTTCAATCCAGCAAACCAAATGACTCGGAGGCTCTCAGGAAGAAATGGTCTGACACTCTCCAAAGGGAGCTGACAGATAAACAGTGGACGGGTGCTTGCCTGTTGGCTCATCAATGCTCCCTCAGCACTAAAATGCAGGAAACTGCCTACAAACTATTGTCTCAATGGTATTTGACACCGGTCAAGGTGCATAAATGGAACCCGCAGACGCCTGACACATGCTGGCGCTGTAAAAAAGATAAAGGCTCACTCCTACATATATGGTGGCACTGCCCAGTTCTCCAACCGTATTGGGACATGGTAAAGGAGACTATCATATCCATAACAGATACTGATCTCACCCTGGATGCAGCATGCTGTTTGCTGCACATAAATGATCATTCACCTACAGTGTATGAAAAATCCCTTACAAAACACCTGCTGAATGCAGCAAAATCCTTAATCCCATTGCATTGGAACTCCATAAAAATACCCACTATTGAAAGCTGGTTGGCAAAGGTGTCAGATGTCTGTGAGATGGAAGAAACAAGAGCACAAGCTTCTGAAAATGTAGAGAGATTTCATAAGACCTGGCGGCCGTGGCATACCTTCAGGTGGTCAGATGACTATAAGGTATTAAAACAGAGAGGATACCCTTGCACTGCTTTGTAGAACGCCATACCACCAGACTGATGAAAAGAACAACTAGCCTATACAAGATCACCAGATCCCACCCTACTATTTTCTCTATGATTATACAACTCATTCTTAACTTGAATCCTATTACTTATTTTCCACTTTCCTTTACTTTTCTTCCTCTGCTTCGTTTCTTCACTTCCATGAGGAAAAAAGGCTTACTTGATTTTCTAAGTGCAGATAACCTAGGGTTAAGTTGCCTTATACCCACTAGAAGTAATTACATAAAACACATGACTAGATAGAGTTACTTAATGTCATGCATACATATTGGCTATTGTTTTTCTCTTTTTTGGCTACCAGTCCTGGTTTTCCAGGGGAAATATGTTGTTGTTATGATGTATTATCGCCTCATGGATGTATCCATTTTATGCTTCAATAAAAGCTTAATGTTTAAAAAAAAAAATCGGCATATATTGATTGGGTTGCGCAAAAGTTATAGCGACTACAAACTAAGGACATTGGTTTATGGCATTTTTATTTATTTTTATTTTTTTACTGGTAATGGCAGTGATCTGTGATTTTTAGCAGGACTGCGATATTGCAGCGGACACATCGGACTTTTTGACACTTTTTTAGGACCAATGACATTTATACAGCGATCAGATCTAAAAATAGACACGGATTACTGTATAAATGTCATTGGCAGGGAAGGGGTTAACACTAAGGGGGCAGTGAAGAGGTTAAAAGTGTTCCCTGGGTTTGTTCTAACTGTGGGGGGGTTGGGTCGGCAGGGGCATGACAGATCTAACTGATCCCAGTGACAGGGATCAGTAGATCTGGCATGCCCCCCCTCACAGAACGAGTAACCACCATGTTTACAATGGCGGTTTCCCGTTCCTGCTCTCTGTGAGGAGATCACGGGTCTCCGGCGGACATCGGGTCCGCCCAACCCGCGGTCACGCTCACGTGGTGTGCGGCGGCGGGGCGCACCCAGCACCAGCCAAAGGGGAGGACGTCTATTGACGGCCTCCCGGCATTTTAGGGCTGCGCTGTAGCCATCATTCGACTATGGCGCGGACGGGAAGAGGTTAAGCATGTAAGGGTTGAACATGACCATTAAAGGCATTGTTTGAGGTTAAAGGGAGCCCGTTTTAGATTTTGCACCAGGCACCTAAGACTTACCTATTCATTTGCTCAACTCAAGAGAGAATTCTTCCAGCACAGAAAATGTAAAGTGTAAACCAGTCTAGATTCCTAGTTAATTTCTGGTTTACATCACAAATGATCCTTTAGGCCTCCGTGAAGGCATATTTCACAGTTTCTTTGCTAGTTGTGATGAAAGTATACCCGTCCTTACTAGAGTTGTGCGAACCCGTGGATGTTCGGGTTCGGTGGGGTCGGCCGAACTTTGGAAAAAAGTCCAGGTTCGGTACCGAACTTGATCCAAACTTTACCCCGAACCCCATTGAATTCAATGGGGACCCGAACTTTTCGGCACAAAAATGACTGTAAACGAGTCCTGGTAAGTGCTAGAGGGCTGCAAAATGATTTTAGAACAATAATCTGTCCCTTACAGCAACAGCAGGAACCTGACCCTATAGAACTAGAAGATGATTTTAGAACAATAATCTGTCCCTCTAAGCAGTACACTCTACCTAGTCCAGTCAGATCTTTCTGTAATGCAGGATGAGATCTGCAATCTGTCCCTAAAAGCAGTAGTAGTAGTAATCTCTATCTATCTATCTATCTATCTATCTATCTATCTATCTATCTATCTATCTATCTGTAATCTGTCCCTAAAAGCAGTAGTAGTAGTAGTAATCTCTACCTATCTATCTATCTGCAATCTGTCCCTCACAGCACCGGCAGCATCCTCTCCCTACACTACCCAGAGAGCATGTGACATGCAGCACTAAGTGACTCCAGCTTATAAAGAGGCTGGGTCACATGATGCACTGGCCAATCACAGCCATGCCATTAGTAGGCATGGCTGTGATGGCTTCTAAGGGCAAACCAGTGAAACGCTTGTTGATTAGCTGCCCTGCAGCTATTCAACATGTGTGATCAAATACCCGAACCCAGAACTCGAACCCAAACTTTTTTCAAATGTCCGGGTTTGGGTCTGGGTCACGGACACCGCAAAGTTCGGTACGAACCCGAACTTTACAGTTCGGGTTCGCTCAACTCTAGTCCTTACCTGTAATACTACAAACTGGCATCAGAATAAACATTCCAGAATCCCAAAAACCCAGCCCCAACCTTGGTTTGGTCCCACCTCTCCTAATAGACAGCCTTGGCAACCTGTAGTGAGTAAAGGCAGGGCAAGATGGGGTCTGATTGAAGTTGCTATTTACAAATTACAGCACTCTAACAAATCCAAAATTAAAAAATATCATTTACGAACCAGACAGAGCTATTGCTATCACGAGTCAAAAAAATCAGATCTTCCTCTTTACCCCCTCTGACTGCAAGGGGCTCAGCCTTCTAGGTTGGTAGCCTCAGCACCACCATTAGCAGTGTAAATAATTGGAATATTGTTGTTAGGTTTAGGTACATGTATGAGCTGACCAATTTAAACCCAATTTAGAGTATATAAATAGAAAAAGTCATAGCCTACACATAGAGGCTTATTTAGAGATTAATCAACAAACACACAGTAGTAAAAATATCCACAGTATAGAAAAAAAGCTGTCTGATTCTCTTTTTTTTGTAGCCATGCATTGTTTTCTATCAATGAAACCCTGAAAATGTTCTTACCTTTATAATACTTTGGATAGTTTTTTCATATTGTGGTTTGAACCTAAAACATTGTTTTCATTAAATTCAAGAGAGTGCAGCAGTATTTGAAGGGGTAAAAGCAATTTTGTGACTTTCCTGACCTACTTTCTTACTGAAATTAAACTTGCTGTAACATGTATTTCTACTGTGTATACTGTTTATGCTCTAAAGATTTATGATGAAAAAGAATGAAAATGAATGTTGCCTTTTCACAACTGTCCATTTTTCACACATTCCAGCTCTGTTCTGTGATTTCTACAATAATGATAGGCAATGCCAATGGCACTACAAGGCTTGCGGTGCTGCTTGCTTAAAAACATGCAGAAATCCAAGTGGCCTATGTCATTCTGAAACCAAAGGTTTAGAAGGTAAGAGACTTTTAAATTTGACTTTACAGTATTTCCAATATTTCACATCAGGAAATAATATGTGTTATCTGTTGCAGAAAATGTGTCATATTCCTGGCCATGTTCTACATTTTGAGCTAACTTTCTGCGTGTTTTATTACACACAAGCAAGCCCAGATATGCCTCATTTGTACTATTGTTTTACTACAGAAGAGTATATAGCCTAAATCAATAGCCTAAGGGCATTTAGCCAAATGAGAAAATGGCCTAAAACAATAGCCTAAATACAATTAAGTAAAATAGCCAAAAACAATGATCTAAGAATATTCAACCGAAAGAGAAGATAACCTAAAATAATTTAAAGTACAGCTGACCAAAAGTAGTGTAAAACAATAAAAAATCTATTCAAAAATCTGCACAACCACACTCAGAGGAATCACAGTAAATGTTATCAAGTGTTCATCAGCTATGCACAATGTCCTACACCGGAACACATCAACATCCATAAAGCATAAAGTGCAGTGCTAAAAATGCAAAACTAATGTTCATATGTCCATAAGATGAAAAGATGACAGAAGGAGAGATCCCAGCCGCCATGCAGGAAGTGGAAGAGTTATCGGTGCGCATATGGTGCATATGGTGTTGTGTGACACAATAACTCTTCCACTTCCTGCACGGCGGCTGGGATCTCTCCTGTCATATTTTCATCTTATGGACATATAAACATTAGTTTTGCATTTTTAGCGCTGCACTTTATGCTTTATGAGTGTAAAACGATAGCCTAAATATATTTGACCAAATATAGCCTAAAACAATAACATAAATCCATTCAACCAAAATAGCCTAAACAATAGCCTAAATACATTTGACCAAAAAAGAAAATATTCCAAGAACATTTGATTTTGCCCCATAACTACAACAACTGCTTAATTCTCACAGAATGAATGTGTTTCATTGGAAGAATAGCTATGCATTGTCAGGAGCGTTTAGCGCTCCTGATCCTCATTCCAGTATCCTGGTTTTTGCTGTGGTATTATCATTGTCTGTCTATCCACTTGCAAGTTGATTAATGTGGCTAGTCTCTGGGTGGAGACCAAACCTGATTTACACTAGTTAAACCTGAAGTCACATGCTTGCATAGGCGTGCACAGGGGGTGTGCCAGGTGTGCCTGGGAACTCCTTAATCACCATGTGTGGTCTTTATTCCCTGTACTGCTCCAGCCTCTTTCGTGTTTGCCCCCCTTCCCCGCATTGCTGCTCCCTCCTCTCCCCCGAGCTGCTGCGGGAGTTGTTTCACGATGTAGAGTGGGGGAAGGGGCTAGTAAATATGTAATTTGCTGGCCCCTTCCTTTTCTAAATGAACACAGTGAACACACTCAGTCACTGTGTTCCTTCGTAACTGTGGCAAAGTAAACTGTGTTTGCTATGCTTCAGTTTGTGAAAGAACAGGAAGCTGCTCAACACAGAGCACTTCACATTCATTCATTGTCCAGTGCAGTTGAGGCTGCAGAGAAAGGCATGTGTGTTTGAGCTTAGGGGTGCACACCCTAATGCAATAGGCTGCACACACCTATGCATGCTTGTGATAGCGGGTGTATACATGTTCAAGCTCTCTGTCTGTCTGCCTTGCTCTGCTGTTTAGATTCCCCTGTTCATGACCTCAGATCAGATATTGACTATTCTCTGAACTCTGCCTGCCATGTACCTGGACTGTCATTGAACCTCTCTGTCTGCCAACCTGGGGCTGGGGCAACCAGTGCTTGCCCCAGCGTGGTGGCCAGGCACTATAACATTGTGTCTAAGACCTGGGGTTAACTGAATACCAGTAGGCCTGCTTGCCTTATGGGAAAGGGGGCAGCTATAGGTGAAGAACGCAGAAGCTAGCTACAGTGTCTGACCACCTGCATTGGGTTTAAGCCTAAACCTAAGCCTAAATATATTTACATTACATTTAGGGTAATGTTTAGGCTGTTTATACCCCTCCACCTTTGGCACCCAGGGATTACTAAAACTTTTTCTTTGGTTTCTCTTGGGCTTTGGTGGCCCTCTCTCCAAAAAGACTCATGTTCCTATGAAAAAGCTTGCAAAACCTGTGCTTACTCTAAGTCTTCAAAAGCCAAGCCCTCTGGATTACCCCTACCATTGCCTGTCCCTAAACACCCTTGGATGCACATTCAGGCTAACTTTTTCTCGAGTTCTGCTGCTTCTGCACCTGTCAATGTGGCCCAATCTGTCTCCATACCAGTTATTCCGGTCCAGTTCATGCCAATTAAGCCTTCTGGCCTTTTGGGGCCATCAACCTTTTCTCCAAGCCACTCTGCATCCAGCCTGTGTTCCAGTTATCCAGCTTGTCTTCTGTGACATGTCACCTGATAACCACCTGACCTACCTGATCCCTTGACCTTTGCTCAACCTGATGGTGCTGTGATGGAAGTCCAGCTTGTCTGTAAGGGTCAGAGTGACCCTCCTAAGGAGGGGAGGGGTAATGTCAGGAGCATCTAGCCCTCCTGCTCCTCATTCCAGCATCCTGGTTTTGGCTGTGGCATTCTCCTTGTCTGTCTGTCCACCTGCAAGGGGATTAATGTGGCTTGTCTCTGGAGATCAAAGCTGATTTAAGCTAGCCAAGCTTGCAGTTTCATGCTTGTAATAGCATATGTATATGTGTTCAAGCTCTCTATCTGTCTTCCCTACTCTGCTGTTTGGATTCCCCTGTTTATGACCTTGGATTGCATATTGACTGTTCTCTGAACTCTTCTTGCCTTGTACCTAGACTGTCATTGAACCTGTCTGCCAACCCCTAAGTATCTGTTTGGTTTGCTCAGTTTGCACTTGCCTCAGCTTGGTGGCCAGGCACTATAGCATTATGTATAAGACCTGGGGTCAGCTGAGTACTGGTAGGCCTGCTTGCCTTAAAGGAAAGGGGGCTGCTGTAAGTGAAGAACACAGAAGCTAAATATAATGTTTGACCACCTGTGTTAGGGGTAAGTCTGACATGCATTTATATATTTACAGTATATTTAGGGTGTAGCATGAAACATGATGCCATTCTTTAGCCTCCCATCATCTTATTTGAATCTTGGGGTTCTTCTCCCTGCAGCATCTTGTATTTTTTTTAATGCAAACCTGAGCTGTGCTAAACAAAATCAAACTTAAAAGTGACTGTAGCAGCTGTTCATAAGCAGTATAAAACTCACTCACAACTTGCTCTTTCACTTTAACAACAGCGCTATACAGTAATATCCTTCCATACATATACAGTAAATGTAAATAAATAAAGCTAATTTCCCAATATGTAATGTCAAAATATAATATATCCTTGTTAAAGTGGTAGTAAACTGCTGGCTTTTTTTTTTAAAACCTGCAAGGCAATGTCATAATGTGCATAGCATACTAGCACATTATGTGAAACTTACCTTAGAACAAAGCCGTCCAGTGGCACGCTGTCACCACTGAAGGCAATTCCATTGGTGACATCACTGATTGCATCTAAAGTAAATATCTCCTAAAGGGTGCACGTTTAGGAGACATTTACAGTACCTATAGGTAAGCCTTATTATAGGCTTACCTATAGGTAAAATTCATGCATCTGAGTTTACTCCCACTTTAAGTGCTTGATGCTAAAAAAGAGTCCACAATAAACAGTTCACTGATCTCCCAAAAGTGCTCAGTGCATAAATTCAACCATAAAAGTGACAACATGATCCAATGTGCTCTGTGCTCCCAACCTCACTGGAAGGTTATGACCCCTGCACTAAGCATCAGAGCAAAAAACAGCTCTTAAATTGTATTTCTACTGTTTTTTTTGTTTTTTTTTTACACATTTGCTGGTGCTTTCCTTGAATTCCTTCAGCTTCCAGTACTGGTAAGTATCCCTCCTACATAAGGTCGCCTACCCTCAGGTTGTGTCACTTTTCTTTTCTTTGTTAAAATGATTGTTCTCTCAGAAATATTTTTTTCCTTCCTTGTATCTGAGGCAACCTTATAGAAGATCTTAATTAACTGCTTAAGGACAGCCCGTGTACATTTACTGTGGCAGGAAGGCCCTTAAGCGCAAAATCACGTACATGTACATGATTTTTTTCAAGGGCTCACAGTGGGAGCTGCAGAACCAATGTCTGCCAGAAACATAGTGATCATTCGGAGAGAGGCAGAATGGATGTCTGCCTATGTAAGCAAGACAGATAGCAGTTCTGATAGCAAGGAAGATGGATATCTTGTGTTTCTGCTAAGCAGGAACACATATCTCTGTCTTCCTACAGTGCAGCCATCCCCCACACAGTTAGAAAGCACTCCCAGGGAACACATTTAACCCTTTGATCACCCCTGATGTTAACCCTTTCCCTGCCAGTGTCATTAGTACAATCACAGTGCATTTTAGCACTGATCACTGTATTGGTGTCACTGGTTTCCAAAAAGTGTCACTTAGTGTCTGAATTGCCTGCCACAATCATGCTAAAAATCACTGATCACCGCCATTACTAGTAAAAAAAAAAAATATATATATAAATGCAGCCTCCACAGGGGACAGCACTGGCTTCGATTGCAGGTAAGTGTCACATAATGGACTAGTATTCAATGCATACTAGCTCATTATGCTTTTACTTTGGAGGGAACTAAAGTGGAAGTAAAACCCATCAGGATTTACTTCCTTTTTAATCTGAAAGAACTACATTTTCACAGAAAACCAATGCATTGTTTTGTATTTATGATTGTGTAGTTAATTATATTACTTTTATTACTCTATTTTCTTTACCTCATCTATTGCAGGGTGCTATCCCAAATGTCCAAAGGAAAGGCCTTACTTTAATGAAGATGAAATGCAGTGTGTGGCTGATTGTGGATGCCTAGACAATAAATCTAATTATTACAAGCTTGGAGAGAAAATTGAATCCTGCAATATCTGTGAAAGCTGGTACAAAGTTTTGCCCTTTTGTAGTATTCCTGATGTCCCAAGTGGCACTTTGATCTGTACACTAAATAAACAATAGATATTATATTGACACACTGTTCCAGTATTGGTAGGGCTATTGAGAGTGCACATGTAGCACTACCCCCAAAGGAGCCGATTGGTAATTTGCACCTCGACTCCAAAAACAACCTCAGCCCCTCTGACACACCCATTGAAGGTAAAGTTGCATATAGGAACTCAATTGTGGGTACCTTTAACTCGACTCTGAATTAGTATCAGGCATCAGACACAAGACTTTTTTGTGGTGAATGAACTGCTGAATGTTGGTATGGGTTAGAATAAATGGTGGTTTGAGCATAATGAGCATACATAATATAGGTTCATACTCAGTCTGCTAGACATTATAATCACTATGCCAAAATAACTTAGAAAAGAGTTATGTGCCACTAGACTGGAATTAACACATAAATCAGCAAAACACAGTGCATATAAGCATTAACTGCAACGTGAATAACACTACTACACCTAGTCTAGAGTGCACTCTAAGAAAATGACTAGGATATGGTGCAATGTCCCCTAAGGTACCTCTTAGCTTAAGCAATAGTAAAGGTCTATGTGTGGCAGCTGTAAAGGGGCAGTCTTTAATCCTAACACTTCATCTCTCCTTTGGGCTCCAATGCAGCCGATCAGATACAGATCAGTTTATTCGGCTGATTCACTGGTTGCTGGTAATCAAAGTGCCAGAACTGGAAGTGACAAAATAGTCGTCGCTTCCAGGTTCTGATGCCACACTGTGGAAGGAACAGCTTCAGTACCTCTCACTGTGAGGTCGGAGATTGATGCCACCAGCCGCATCGTTACTGGGCTTCCCGATCGCTCCAGAGAGCCCCGGAAAAAGCAGCGGCAGGAGAAGGGTGGGACCCCCTTCCGCCACCTGTAAAAGTATTCCAGTGGCTGCCCAGCCACTCAAAGTACTTTTCACAGAAATGTTTTATTAAATAAACAAATCTGCATTACAAAACGGGATGTCAAAAGAAATACAGGCATATGTAGGGTAAATTTACAGATAAATTGATTCTACTGCATGGAAATTTAACCATATTCATATACATCATACAGCTTGAGTACATCAACACTAAGTATAGTCAATGCGTAGGATCAACTTAGAGAATAATATACAATATCCTATACCTTCATGCACTTGAATTAAAGTTGAAGGGTGAAATATCAGACACTAAGGGGGGGGGGGGATATGGACCAGAGAGGAAGAGGAGACAAGTCGGACAGGGAGAAGACTTCTCCAGCACTCCCCTATAAGTCAGCCACAAGCGTTTATCCAGCTGGATCACTCTTTATCAAACTTCCCCGGGTATTGTCTACTTTCATGTGTGAGTCTATATAAGGGCAGGACTGAATTAACTGTGCATACCCAGGAATCATGGGTAGGTGGGTCCACCGACTTCCATCGTAGAAGTATTTCTCTGCGGGCATAAAACAGGGAGAAGGTCACACATATCTTGACATATCTATCCCCCTTAACCTCTTCCAGGTGGCTCAGTAAAAAGATCACAGGGTCTAATGGAATCCTTTTGCTACAAATGTCACTCAATATCAGCCACAGCCTCCCATTATGTTTGGAGCTTGGGAAAGAACCAGACCATATGCCCAAATGTGCCCACCTTTGCCCGGCATCTGGGACACGTAGATTCCTGTTGTGGGTATATACGGACCAGTCTTTGAGGGGTGAAGTAGGAGGAACTTTAGTTGTATAAACCTATCTTTCACTGCTATCATAGAAGGAATGCAAGCAGAAACACATTCCTCCCATTCTTCATCCTCAAGGGTTGGAATATCTACCTTCCATTTATCCAAAGATTGAATTAGTTTATTATCCTGCATTTGTTTGATACAAATATACGGAGGAAACTGGCTTTCCCATCACACCAGAGGTCAAAAGGCGCTCAATGGAGTCCGATTCAAGGGTTATTGGTTCAGAAAACTGAACCTCAAACACGTGCCGTAACTGCCAGTACCTGAACTGGAAGGTAAGGAATATAGGCGCCTCATTTCCTGGAATGACGTGAGTCTGCCCTCGGCTACTATATGTTTCAGAGTGGTAATCCCTTTTTTAACCCAGACTGAAGGGTCAGCAATAGTGTGCAGGTGGGGGGACATAGGGTTTCCCCAAAGGGGCAGATGCAGAGATAAGTAAGATGGTTTCCTACACATTGCCCTAGCCCCCTGCCAAGCCGTATTGTGGTCTTCATAGAGGTCATCAAGGAGGAGCTTGCCTTCATCCCCCGAAACACCAGGTTACTTAAAGCCACATAGGAGTAATTTTACATTGAAAAAGAATCGCTGGGGCTACAAAAAGGCACCGGGATCATGGTTGTAGCCTCAACCATAATCCCGGTACAACCACTTCCCTATGGCGACGTATATATTGTGGCTGGTAGGGAAGGGGTTAATGATTTAATTATTAAACATATGTATTATTATTATAATTATTATTATTATAATTTGTCTGGGAGTGTCAGTAAATGTTTTTACAGATCAAGTTTGAACATGTGTATAATATTACAACTATAAAGCAGTCAGCTTTTTAGTTTGTCCTGCATGTATTTATAACTCATCACTGGTATTTTGTCTTTCAGTATTTGCACAGGAAAGGGGATTCAATGTCAATATAACTCAGATGGTATGTTATTCTGTTAAGCTTCAAAAATGAAGGCACAATATAACATCTGTGATAAAGTATATGTGGGATCAAGATATTTTTTTAATTGCTCAAAACAGGCTTGTGCTCAAAACTATTATGCGATCTTGGGACGGCATTTGAAGTGGCTAGTTAGGCTGCGCTAGACTGTACATGAAACTACAGTATATTTACACACTGATAAGTTTCTCTAAATACCTTCCTCAACTAGCTGCTGATCTTGCTGATGCTGCTTGCCAAAATATTTTAGCAATCTTAACCACTTCAGTCCCGGAAGGATTTCCCACTTTAGGACCAGAGCACTTTTTGCAATTCGGCACTGCGTCGTGTTAACTGACAATTGCGCGGTCGTGCGACATTGTACCCAAACAAAATTTGAGTCCTTTTTTCTCTTTCGTTCGTTGACAGGCACAGTGACTCTTAGGAATAAGTGGGTTATACTGCCCTCTTCAGGAGTTTACTAGGCAGAACAGGCAGTTCTAAAAGCAAAAAGAACAGTAACAGACACAGCCCCTCCCAGGGGGCAGTGCCCACTGGCAGATAACACCACACCCAGCTCCTGCTAGCTCAGTTTTTTCTGCCTAGTGCAAGGAGTTAGACCTAGGCTCCCTGTTGGGATCTGTGGTACCTCTCTGGTCCACTTCGGCTGTCAGAAGACAGCCTAACAGATGAAGACTTCAATCAATCAGCCGTGCAGGGCAACAGACTGGGTCTCGGACCCAGGTAGTTTCCCCAGCCGGCCATCACACGCTAAACCGGATGCTTTGCGCTGGCTCAAACACGACAAGCCCCGAAACAGATGGGGTGGCCCGGCAGGTTAAATGCCCCGCCGTCGCATGCAGTGTGCCCTGGGCCAACAGCTACCTCCGGCCTAGCCGGGAGTGCGAACGCTGTCTTGGGTGGGATCCCCGCACCGCCCGTCTAGATGGGGTAAGTACACCCCCCCTCCCCCTCGGGGGTCCGGGGGGGAGCTGGTGGGTCCCCCCCTCCAGTGTGAGCACCATGGGTGGTTCCCCCCTCTTCCTCGCTAGTGCCCCGTCCCTCACCCCTCCGGGACCCCGCTTTCGCACCCCCCGGGGGCTTCCAGGGTGGTCTCTCTGGGGCAAGGCTCCCTCCGCCTCTCCCTCCCTCCCCCACACCTGCCTTCTACCTTGTGCTGCAGCGGTTGGCACACTCAGCGGCCATTTTGCCAGCACCCAGCCGCCATTTTCTTGTAGCCGGCCGCACTGTTTAGGCATAAGGAGCGCACAGCGGCCATTTTTGTGTAGCCGCGGCCCTGTTACAGGGGTGTTTTGGCCTCTAGAGTGCAGGGCGGCCATTTTCCCTGTGTCTACACGTGGATGTGAGGCCTCCTGGCCGGTGTTTGACGCTGATTTACCCCCCCAGCACAGTGTGGTTCTCTCTGGCAGTGGCTCTGAGCACAACGGCAGGGGGCAGCAGGAGTGGGTGAAGGCAGCGACAGCGGTGGACAGCGGCAGCAGGCAGCTCCTCTCCGGGTCGGGTGGTGAGTCCCTTTGGGGTGTCCCTTCTGCCCAGCCTTGCTCAGCTGTGGGGTGGGGGGTGCAGTGGTCTCCAGGCAATAGGCCTTATTTGGTGGGCATTGCCAGGGTGGGTGACAGTATGGCAGCCGATGCGGGTGCTTCCCCACCGGACCTCTCGGTGCCTGCAGCCAGCACTTCAGGGGCTCTAGTAGACGCAATGTCAATGGTCCTGGAGACGTTTGTCTCCCGTGTAGAGTCACTGTTGGACAGCAGGGACGCCAAAAAACGCCCCTTGCCCGCCCTTCTCGGACCGCGAGAAGGGGCTCCTCCGTTGCAGGGACCCCCTCGAGCTGTCGGATGGCGAGGTTCCCGACACTCCTGATAGCGGGGATAAGTCTGAGCCATCCGCTGCTGCGCACGAGAAGGCTTTTGTAGACGCTCTGATCACTTCAGTTCGTGATACCCTGCGATTGGAAGAAACGGTGGGACCCCCTCGGAGGGTGCCTGTTCCCTTCGGGTCACACAGACAGGGCCCAGTGGCTGACAGGAAGGCTGAGGCTTGTGTCAGGTCCCTATTTGTTCTGACGGGATCGGCCATGCGGCCCGTGGTGGCTTCTGCGCTGGCGTTGCAAACGCTCACTAAATGGGCAAAGCAGTTGCACAGCGAGTTGACCAGGACTCAGGCTTCTCCTGAGTGTGTGGACCTCGCTGACTGGATGGTTCAGGTGGCTCAGTATCTGTGCAATGCTGCCCTGGACACAGCCCCCCTGATATCTAAGGCGTCTGTGGTCTCTGTGGTGGCCAGGCGGTGACTTTGGCTGAAGTGCTGGTCTGTGGACCTGCCTTCCAAGTGGACCCTGGCGGATTTACCTTTCCGGGGGGGCGGCTCTTCGATGACTCCCTGGACGAGGTGATCAATGATCTCACCGAAGGGAAGAGCTCCTCCCTCCCGGAGCCCAGGAGGAGTGCAGACTCCCGTCACCATCAGGGGCCTTCCTTTCCGGCCTATAGGCGGCCTTTTCGTCCCTCCCGCGCCTCGGGCAAGCGTCCACAGCCTGCCAAGGCCCCCGCGGGTGGACAGAAGCATCCCTGGCCGCGTAAGCGCTCCAAGCCAGGGAACAAGGTATCCTCTGCATGAAGGGTTTCCCCCGCCCGCTGTTCGGGTGGGGGGACATCTCCTGGCGTTTGCGGACAGGTGGTCTTCCCGCATCTCGGACTGCTGAGTGCTCAAGGTGGTCTCCTCGGGGTACAGCATAGAATTCCGTTCCCGCCCCCCAGACAGGTTATCGCCTCCAACCTGCAGCTACCTGCGGGCAGGCTGCAGGCCCTGTTCAGGGCTGTGCAGGACCTGCTGAGTCAAGGGGTGATTGTCCCCGTTCCTCGGATGGAGGTTCCCAAGGGTTTTATTCCAACCTTTTTGTGGTTCCAAAGAAGGATGGGGTTTGTCCCATTCTGGATCTGAAGGACCTCAACAGGTTTGTGCGGGTTCGCAGGTTTCGCATGGAGTCGGTCCGCTTGGTAGTAGCGGCCCTGCACCAGGGCGACTTCCTGGCCTC
Source organism: Glandirana rugosa (assembly GCA_018402905.1). Taxonomy (NCBI): domain Eukaryota; kingdom Metazoa; phylum Chordata; class Amphibia; order Anura; family Ranidae; genus Glandirana; species Glandirana rugosa. Next base: position 326,968 of record BLSH010231376.1, read on the forward strand.
CCTCGACATCAAACATGCGGAACTGCATGTCCCCATCTGCGCCCCGCAGCACCAGCGCTTCCTGCGCTTTGAGGTTGGAGAGGATCACTACCAGTTTGTAGCTCTTCCGTTTGGCCTGGCCTCGGCACCTCGGGTCTTCACCAAATTGCTGGTCCCGGTTCTGGCTCTGCTGGGACAGATGGGTATCGCGGTGGTGGTGTATCTGGACGACCTTCTCCTGTGAGCGGAGTCGGCTCCAGTGCTCAGGGACAATGTGACGATTACCCTGCACACTCTGCAGGAATTCGGATGGGTGATCAACCTCCCGAAGTTGGTCTGGATTCCTTCTCACCGCCTGGAGTATCTGGGGCTGATCCTGGATGCAGCCCAGGCGAAGGTTTTCCTTTCGCCAACCAAGCAGCAGACGCTTCAGTCCCTGCTGTCCCAGAAATGGGCCTCACTTCGGTTCCGCATGTGGGTCCTGGGCCTAATGGTGGCCTCCTTCGAGGCGGTCCCTTATGCTCAGCATCACACCCGAGTTCTGCAACGGGAGAGTCTCCTGAGATGGGACAGGTCCCCATCTTCCCTGGATCAGGTGATAAAGATGGATCACCCAGTGAGGGCCTCGCTGCTCTGGTGGCTGCGGTCCCCAGCTCTTCGGTCGGGGAAGTCTTTCCTCCCCCTTCACTGTACAGTGATCACGACAGTGCCAGCCTGACAGGCTGGAGTGGAGTCCTGGGGTGGTTGCTTTCAGCCCAGGGACGGTGGTCTCTGGAGGAGTCTCATCTCCCGATCAATGTCCTGGAATTGCAGGCGATTTGGTGCTGCCTCTCCCATTGGACGTCGAGGCTACACGGGTGCCCAGTCCAGATTCAGTCAGACAATGCCACGGCCGTAGCATATGTGAACCACCGGGGTGGGACGAGAAGCTCGCCTGTGGCCCCGGAGGAAGCCCCTATCCTGCGGTGGGCAGAAAATCACTCTTTGCTGTCCACATACCGGGCGTAGAAAATTGGCAGGTGGACTATCTCAGTCGTCAGCGCCTGGACCAGGGAGAGTGGTCCCTACACCCTAATGTGTTTCATCAGATTTGCCTGAGATGGGGTGTCCCGGAGGTGGACTTGCTCGCGTCCCGTCTCAATCAGAAAGTGCAGACCTTCGTGAGCAGGACAAGGGATCCCACAGTGGACGCGGCAAATGCTCTTGTAGCTCCGTGGGATCGGTATCGACTCATCTATGCCTTTACCGGTATCGACTCATCTAAGCCTTTACTCCTCTCAAACTGTTTCCGCGCCTCCTGCGCAGGATAGAGGCGGAGGGCATTCTGACCATTCTGGTAGCTCCACATTGGCCAAGGCATTCTTGGTACGCAGACATAGTGCGGATGGTGGTGTACGTCCCCTGGCGACTCCCGCTTTGCGAGGATCTTCTGTCCCAGGGGCCCATCTTGCACCCTGCTTTACCCTCTCTGGCTTTAACGGCCTGGCTATTGAATCCCAGGTGTTGAGGGATCGGGGGGTCTCAGACTCGGTGATTCCTACCATGTTGAAGGCACATAAGGCTACTTCACATACGATTTATCACGGCACCTGGAAGGCTTACATCGCCTGGTGCGAGGCCGGGGTGTGGAACCCTCGCTCCTTCTCGGTGTCTCGGGTTCTGACCTTCCTGCAAAAGGGCCTTGACCAGAAACTGGCATTGAGCAGTATCAAGGGTCAGTTTTCTGCTCTGGCGATCTTTTTTCAGCGTCCTTTGGCGATGCATTCGTTGATCCATACTTTCATGCAGGGGGTTTGGGATCTCAATTTGGTCCTATCGGTACTTCAGAAACCGCCTTTTGAGCACATCAGGGAAATCTCTCTGCAATTGCTTTTGCAGAAAGTGGCTTTCCTGGTGGCCATCACATCCGCCGTTGGCGGCTCTGTCTTGTAGGTCTCCTTATCTGATCCTACACAAGGATAAGGCGGTTTTGCGCCCGTCTCCTTCTTTTTTGCCGAAGGTGGTGTCCTCTTTCCACATCAATGAGGACATTGTCCTTGCTTCACTTTGCCCACACCTGTCTCACCCTAAGGAGGTCGCTGTGCACTTCCTGGATGTTGCTCGGGCCCTGCGGGTGTATCTGGCATCCACATCCTTTTTTCGGAGGTCAGACTCTCTTTTTGTCACGGTAGATGGCCCATGCAGAGGTTTGGCGGCCTCATTGGCCACTATCTCACATTGGATTAAACAGACCTTGACCCAAGCTTATGCTGCCTCCCTTCCCGGTCACGGCTCACTCTACCAGGACGATTAGCACTTCCTGTGTCTCAGACGTGCAAGGTGGCTACTTGGACCTCTGTGCACACCTTCTCAAAGTTTTACAAAGTTGATGTTTTAGCATCCTCGGATGCTGCGCTTGGCCACAAAGTTTTGCAGGCGGCCATGTGAGTTGTTCTGTTACCCACCCCTTATTTTTTGTCACTGCTTTTGGACGTCCCACTTAGTCCTAAGAGTCGCTGTGCCTGTCGACAAACGAAAGAGAAAACGGGTTTTTTCAACTTACCGTAAAATCCCTTTCTCGGAGTTTGTCGACAGCACAGCACCCACCCCTCTGGATGTTGCACTGCTTGTTATGAACTAAGCTAGCAGGAGCTGGGTGTGGGGTTATCTGCCAGTGGGGACTGCCCCCTGGGAGGGTCTGTGGCTGTTACTGTTCTTTTTGCTGTTAGAACTGCCTGTTCTGCCTAGTAAACTTCTGAAGAGGGCAGTATAACCCACTTAGCCCTAAGAGTCGCTGTACCTGTCGACAAACTCAGAGAAAGGGATTTTGCGGTAAGTCAAAAAATCCAGTTTTTCCCACAAATAGAGCTTTCTTTTGGTGGTATTTGATCACCTCTGCATCATTTCTGATCACCGCTATAAACAAAAGAAGAGCGACAATTTTGCAAAAAAACCCACATTTCTTACTTTTTGCTAAAATACAAATAAAAAAATATATATAAATTTTTTTTTTCCATCAGTTTTGGCCGATTTATATTCTTCCTCATATTTTTGGTAAAAAATTGCAATTGGCGTTTATTGATTGGTTTGCGCAAAAGTTGCCGCGTTTACGGATGATGAGAATTAATTTCTGGGGTTTTTATTTTTTGTTTTACTAGTAATGGCGGCAATCTGCGATTTTTAGCGGCACTGCGATATTGCAGCGGACATGTCGGACCATGCACTGATTACTGTGTAAATGCCATTGGCAGTGAAGGGGTTAACCTGGAGGGGCACTCTAAGGGTTAACTGTGTTCTCTGGGCATGTTCTAACTGTGTGTGGGCTCGACTGGCTGGGGGAAGGCAGTGATCACGGCTTTCATATACAGGAAGCCTGTGATCACAGCCCTTCCCCTTCTAACAGAACGGAGTTCTTGGTTTACTTACACGCACCTCCATTCTTTCACTGTGGGGGGGGGATCGCAGGTAGCCGGCAGCGAAAGAGTCCACCCTACAAACTCCCTGGCCCCCCGAACACAGTGAGCGCGCCTCCGGCGGCACGCGCACACTCACAGTGTGGGATATCGCAGCCGCCATCATATGACGGCAGTTTGCGATATCGAGCCACTTTGTCGCCGTCAGACGCCGGTCGGTGGTCGGCAAGTGGTTAAGGCCCCTAGAGAAATATCATTCTAAGGGTTTTCACATTGTGGTGGAAACCATATGAGAGTACAAACAGAATACTCCAGTTGTGATGCATCCTAAAGTGTACCTTTGTGCGAGTAAAAACAATACTAAGGATAAGGGTAGAAAGCAATAATAATAAGGCAAAGCAATAATATTATATTAAAGCGGAGGTCCATCACTGATTCGATAATTAAAAGTCGCGCCAGCACTTTTAACCCCATTTTAACCACTTGTGGGGGGTTAAAAGCGCACCGCTCCCACCACCGTAGCACCACTATAATAATGGTAAATCCCCGCTGAATCTAGCAGGGACTTACCTCTAACACCCCACCGCCCCCAGTGTGATTGTGCCCTAAAGGGTGACTTCAAATTCAAGATAAGTGAAAAAGCACGGTTAAAAGTGACAGTGCTACAAAAAATCTAAGTCCAGTGATGCTGTATTACTCATGCAGTCCGGTGTATTAATGCAGGGAAGTGAGTGAGATCCACTAATAAGGGCAATGGCTGCTCACCTTATTCTGGAGAATATCAAACAATAAGTAAACCACTGATCTCCATGCAATCTCTGTCATTCCATCAGGTGACCGATCCACTCGAATGTAAAAAAGGCAATGAAACTCCTCATGGTGTAGTATCAAAGGTTAATTTATTAAAAACAAAATAGCAATTTACAGTTAAAAATCAGACATCCAGCACAAACCTGAGACCACAAACAGGATGCTGAAATAATCCGAACTTCCGGTTTCGGCTGTGACAGGAAGTGACAGGATATATACCGGGATATATACGTTAGCGGTTGCTATATAAACCGCATACTATGCAGACATGACACTGCATTAAAATCACAATGCCCAGCAGCTAAACACGTCCATATATCCGGACACTGATGTACATTTCTAAGATGGTGAACAGGAAGGTCATAGGAAGTGATAAATCAATCATGGTGTCAAAAATAAAAATGCTGATAATGCCAAATATAATTATATAGCCACTGAAGAGCAATCAAGTAATCCAATAACTATTGGGAATAATGATGGGAGATAAAGAAAAATAAAATAAAAATAAATAAATAACTATAAAAAATAAATAAATAAAAATAAAAATAGAATGAAAAAAAAAAAATATATATATATATATATATACACAATAAAAAAGTAGGGGCACGTCCTTCAATGCAATATTCCAAAGTTTACTGTAGAATTCTTTCAGTTACAGGTCATACAACCATCAGCTACTGTACAGTTTTGAACGATCCTCGTTCTTTCTCAAGCTGTGTGTGTGTATTTTTCGCACACAACTCTAAACTAAATACTATTCACAGAGTGTAACCACACAGGTACCTCTCCCATTGCCATAATGATCACAATTTTAACCCCTTAACAGCATATAGACATTAAGAAAAAACAAAAAAGGAAAAGGAAAATCAAACCAACCAATTTGAAATTACCATCAAAAATATGCATCATACATAAACATTTATATCACTCATCCCGGCTAGGTCATCGACGGTATCATTATATTTCCTTACGGAAAAATATAAATCATTCTTGTTTAATCTTCAATCAATTCATACATTTGTTCTCTTCATCTAAAAAGAGAATTGTAGCACCAAATTACCACCAGAGGGTTTTACAGGAACAAATGTAGATCATAGTCGCGATTTATACCATGAGGGTATAGTGAGTGGAGTCTATTAATCCACCACACTTCCCTATGTCTAAGTTTCAGAATTCTATCGCCCCCTCTCCTATCCTTATGCATTTCTTCAAAAATCATACATTTTAAATCAGAATCCTTATGTCCCATTTCCATAAAATGTTTTGGGACTGGTAGACCTGGTTGTTTAGTTCTTATAGAACTGCGATGTTGGGCAATCCTATCCTTCATCTTTTGTGTGGTCTCACCGACATACACCACACCACTGGCATGTTAAAACATATATTATATAGGACGATTGACGTGTATGGAAACCCCCAATTCTCACTTTACTCTCATTGGAAGGGTTAATGAATATGTCACCCCTCATCAGCAACCGACATTGAATACAATTTAAACAGGGAAAACAGCCTTCCCTTTTCCTTCCCAAAAATGTGGTACTACTCGTTGGCTTCCTCCTATACTCCGATCTCACCAATGTATCTCTCCATGTTTTATTCCTATGGTATACCTTAATTGGTATTTCTTGAAACATCTCAATTTGAGGATTAGCACACTTGAGTAGTGGTCAGTGTCTCCTAATACTTTTAAATACCTCCTCACTATAGCTATGATATTGGAGATAAAATGGAATTCTTAATTTCACATCTTTTTCTATTCCCAACTATGCCCTCCCAGTCTAATTTATCACTCTCTTGTTTGATAATATTATCTGGATAACCCCGATTCCTGAATTTCTGGCACATTTCAGAGATCCTTTCCTTCTGTCTACTTCTATCACTGACAATGCGTTTGACCCTGCATAACTGGCTTCTCACTATAGATCTGAATACATGTGGAGGATGAAAACTGTCGTATAGGAGGAGTTGGTTCCTATCAGTGGGTTTCACATAAAAATCTGACTTCATCTTTCCCTTCTCAATATAAATGGTAGTGTCCAGAAATGGTATGGAAGTCATACCCACATGCATTTTAAATTGGATTTCTGGACAAAAAGAATTCAATGTCTCATGAAATCTCTGGAGAGATTCAATGTCACCTTTCCATATCGCAAACATATTGTCTATAAAGCGCCACCAAGCTGTGCAGTACCTCTGAAAAAGTTAATTTCTGAAAATGTATTTCTGTTCAAAATTATTCATAAATGCGCATGCAAATGGAGGGGCGACATTAGAACCCATTGCAACTCCATTCAATTGGAGAAAGTATTGATCCCAAAATAAAAAATAGTTATTAGACAAAATGACTTGAAATAGTTAGAAAAATGTGCCACTGTTCTTAATCAGTTCCATAGCAGATTCGATTCCCTCCAGATTAGGTATAGAGGTATATAAGCTCTCAACATCCCAAGTCACTAATATTTCCCCTTCTTGACATTGTGGTAAAGATTTTATTTTACATAAGAAGTTATTTGTATCCTTAATATATGATTGAGTTTCTTTAAGCAGGGGGGTGAGAATTTTATCAAAAAGTTGGGCAGTAGGAACAAAAATTGAGTCTCTTCTGATACAATAGGACGTCCCGGGGGAACCCTGGCATCCTTATGTCTTTTAGGCAATATATATAACACAGAAATCTTAGGATAAGTGGGCAACAAAAATTCAAACAGATCGCGAGTGATCACTCCTTCTTTGGGTGCTGACTTCTACACACTCTCCAATGTTTTTCTAATACCCCAAGTAGGATCCAAGGGCAACCTTTTATAAATCCTGGAATCATTTAGCTGACGGAGGATTTCCTCCTCATATGCTTGGGGGTCTATGATAACAATTGAACTCCCCTTATCCGCAGGCTTCACAATAATGTCATGCCTTTGACCTAATGTCCTCAAAGCTAACCTTTCTTTCCTCGATAAGTTATTCGATATATTATCACGATAATCAATCCGTGCTGTCAATTCCCTGATATCCTTTTTTTTTTTTCTTTTTCTTCTTTCCTTCTTTTTTCCTTTCCACATCAGTAACTTATCTCAGGAGGAAAAATAATCAGCCTTAGGCTCATACTAACCTCCAAGTTAATTACATCATTGTGGTGATCTTTACTCTTCCCAAGTATCCCCGCCCTTAATATCCATACATTTTATTTCCTCAACACGAAGGGGGAACTGGGAAGAGACCAAGTAATAAACAGGCATAGTATACACCCCCACTATATTCATAGGAAATCATCATCCCAACCCCCCTCCCGCAAGCAGTTCCCACTTGAACAAACCATCCGCACAGTCATCCTTCCCCATGCACACTCTTCATACAACCCCCTTTCTATTCCTGTCATATTTATAAGTGCATTAATAAAGCATTCACCTTCTACCATCCAGTATCATCTTTTGATCTTTTGATCAAAGTCCTCATGTCTCGTGGATATCTCCTCTTTCACTCTTCAGTGTCTCTTTATATCCTTAGCAGCCTCCTATGTCTGTCCTTCTCCAAGCCACTATACTGGGTATCCTTTATCTAGAAGCCATAACCTCCATTATTTCTTACACCCATTCAGGTTACTCCTTTTTACAAACATGCTCTTCTCCATCCACATAGCCTCATCCACAGAGTTTACCCACTCCTCCTTAGTCGGGGGTGCTCTTGATTGCCATTTCTGGGCAATCAGTTTCCTTGCCTGGAATAGGCAACTCAATATGGCGGTCGGAAATCGACCTCCATTTTCCCTAGTCTGTGAACAGCCCAGAATACATTGTACTGGGTTCAGCCTGATCTGCGTTTTAAAGATCTTATTTATAGAACTAAGCACTTCCTCCCAATACCTCTTCAGTTTTGGACACCTCCAAAACATATGGACAAGGTCCCCAAGTTGCTGACATCTGGGGCAGTTATCATTTTGCCTCTTCCCGAAGCTAAATAGTTTCTGGGGAGTGTAACAAAACTCTGTGCAGAAGAAATAGGTGAGACATCCTCTGTGATGGTGCCATCGAGACCAGGTTGCAAGAGTCCAATATCGATCTCCACTGCACTGTGGAGATTGGACCAAAATCCTCTTCCCATTTCTTCTTAATCCCAAGCTCTACCTCTCTCTCTCTGCCCGTGTTCAGTCCTTTATACAATGTGGAGATCAAACCCTTCCGTGAGGGAGGGTCAATCACTTTTTGCAACAGGGTCACCTCACCCCATTCTACCACGCGGTTTTTAAACTGTGCGCTTAATGCGTGTCTGACTTGCAGATAAGCAAAATATGATCGTTCCGAGATGCCAAACTCTTCCCTGAGATTTAAAAAGGTTTTCAGATTTCCCCCCTCAAACAGTTGGACCAGCTGGGTGATACCTCTACTTTCCCAGTCTTTAATTATTCCAATCCTACATATCTCTTTTAAATTCTTGTTGTTCCATAGGGGGGAGGACACTGAGAAAGCCCCCTTAGTTCCCATATGCTCTTTAACTGCTTTCCAGATCTTGACTATCATTGTAAGTGTCGGAGCTTCCCCATTGAATGAGTTGGCCTCCACTGCCTCCAATACTGTTCCATGGGGGGTGGACTCGAGCATCAGTTGCCCATTCGGGTCGGAGCCCCCCCCCCCCCGCATCCCGCCAAGTGCTGCAGTTGTGCCGCTAAATAGTAGTTCCTAGAATGTGGCAGATCCATACCCCCTTTATCCGGCCGGAGCTGCAGGGTACCCAGACGGATTCTTGCCACCCGCCCCTTCCATAGCAAATCTCGAAAGATTCCATCTATTTTTTTAAACCATTTTTTATGTAGCCATATCGGGGAATTGTGGAGAATATAAAGCAGCTGGGGGAGCCATACCATTCGGATAAGGTTACACCTGCCAGCTACTGAAAGGGGGAGGCTCCGCCATATCTCGCACTTGTTTTTAAATTTATTAAGGAGTGGTACCAGATTATTTGGGATGAAGTCCTTCAGTTCTTTTGTGAAGATAATACCTAGGTATTTAATTTTCTCTGATACCGCTAGACAGGAAGCCTCTTTGGGTAACGGGGCTTCCAGTGCATCTACCGGCATCAGTACTGACTTCTCCCAGTTTATTTTTACTCCTGACACTTTCCCATATTCCTTCAGTATATTCATTGCTGAGGTCAGGGATGCTGAGGTATCCTCCAGGAATAAAAGTACGTCATCTGCATATAATGCTACTTTTTCCGCCCCAAAAGATCTATGGAACCCCTTCACACTTGCAGTAGTTCTAATTGCTATTGCTAATGGCTCAATCGCCAAGGCAAAGAGCAGGGGCGACAGCGGGCACCCCTGTCTCGTCCCCCTTGACAGGGGGAACCTTTCTGAGACTTCCCATTCACTCGTACCTTTGCAAGCGGTTCTTTATAGAGCATTTTAATCGGACCTATGAAACCCGGTCCAAGCCGGAACTTCTCCAAAACTCTCCACAGATAATCCCATTCCAGGCTGTCGAAGGCCCTGGCAGCGTCCAGTGACAGAATCGTCCTAGATTTTTTTCCCCCTGTATTTAGTTGCAAGTTCAAGAAAGCTCTTTGGATATTTATACTAGTGGACCTGTTGGGGATAAATTCCGACTGGTCCTGGTGGATAACTTTCTGTATCACTTTAATTAGTCTAGCTGCCAGGACCTTCGCCAGGATTTTAATATCTGCACATAAAAGGGAGATTGGCCGGTACGAAGTGACTTCAACCGGATCCTTCCCCTCCTTATGTATCACTACTATTGTGGCCTCCCGCATCGAGGGTGGTAATTCCCCATGCTCTCGTGCCCACTCTGCCACTTTAAGTAGCTCCGGGAGTAGTATATTCCCGTAGCGTTTATATACCTCCACTGGGAGTCCGTCTGGGCCCGGAGATTTGTGGCTGGCCATGCCCTTTACCGCGTTTTGTATTTCATCTAGTGTAAATGGGGCATCTAATGCTTCTCTATCACACTCTGAGAGGGTCGGGATCGTCAAGTTACTCAAAAAGTCTCCCTCTAATCCTTCCCCTTCGGTACTTTGAGACTGATATAATTCCTCATAGTACTCTCTGAAAGCTTCAGCGACTCCCGTTGCTGATGCGGTCAACTTCCCTTCCAGCGTTTTTATTACGGGTACCCCTATGGCCGAGGAGTTTGATTTTATTAAAAAGTCCTGAGCACGCCCTACCCTCTCACCCTCCACAAAGGCATTGTGTCTTAGGAATAATCTTTTGTTTTCCTCTTTCTTCATAATAGAGGATTTATAGGCCTGTTGCATATTCACTGTGTCCATATCTGGCTGGGTCAGGATTTTCTACATATTGTTTTTCTGCTTTTTTGACCTCTTGTTTTACACTCTCCTGCCATTTGTCACAGTCCTTCTTTAGTTTACTAACCTTCTGCATTAAGATACCACGTATGTAAGCTTTTAACGTATCCCAGATTATACCTATTGGGGCGGAATCTACATTTAACTCTACAAACTCCGCGAGGGCTCCCAAGACCCCGTCTGAGTCCCCCAGCAGTCCCAGCCAGTGCAGGTTGATCCTCCACTCTTTATTGTGGCTCCTCTCCCCTAGGCAAATAATCATCAGCAGAGGAGAATGATCTGATAAACCCCGGGGGTGGTATGCCACATCGTACACCACTCTCAGGGCATTTTCATTACCTATTGCTAGGTCAATTCTGGAAAGTGTATGATGCGTGGCAGAATTACATGAGTATTGTCTCTTCCCTGGGTTGTTCACCCTCCACAAATCCCAAAGACCAAGTTCTGCCAACATCCGAGAAAGTCGGTTTCCTGTTTTCCCTTTTTTCTGAACCCTAGGGGGCAATCTGTCCAATCCTTCATCTAGCACCATATTAAAATCGCCTACTATAAAAATTGGAATGCATGGTTTATCCATAATAAATTCGAAAGCTTTATCCAGTATCTCCGAG
>BLSH010231376.1:338923-349759 GCA_018402905.1 Glandirana rugosa
GAACCCCTCCAAGAACCATTTCTGTATAAGTGTAGTAGGAAAAAATATCTTTCTCGTGTGGCTCAGGGACGGTCTCCTCCAACCACTTCTCCACCTCCTCCGTCTTCTCAAAATATTGAACACCACCCAGAGCAGTGATCTTTAATTTTGCCGGGTAGAGTAATGCAAAGGGGATCTCAAGTTGATATAGTCTGCGTTTCACCTCCCCGAATTTAGCTCATCGTTTCTGGAGGTCAGGAGAAAAATCTGAGTAAATAGAAACCCTAGTCCCACTAAAAAAAATGTTCCCAATCTCTCTCGCCCTTTGAAGGATTGAGGATTTGTCCCTATAATTGGACACCTTCGCCAATAGCGGTCTGGGATGACCTCCCGCAGAGGTGGGTCTGGCAGGGACTCGGTGTGCTCTTTCTATAAAAAAGGATGATGTGAATATGTCTTTACCAAGAACCTCCCCAAGCCAGCCCTCCAGGAATTTTACAGGGTGGGAGCCCTCGCTACATTCTGGGAGGCCCACTATCCTTATATTCTCTCTTCAGAGCCTATTCTCCATATCATCCAGTTTGGCAGTGTATAAGTCCATTCTCTCCTTCAGGATTTGTACTTCAGAACTCAGGGGGTTCAACTCATCTTCTAGAGTACTAATCCTTTCTTCCGTCTTTGTTGTTCTTTCCTCTATCTTATGAATTTTCTGATGCACCTGGGAGATTTTTTCCTTAATACCTTTCATCTGGTCCCACATAGCTTGTAAAGTGGATTTACAGGTATTTACCGCTACCAAAACTTCCCTCAGTGTGGGTTTCGGCTCGGTCGGAGCTTCTGCCGCAGGTGAGGACGGCGCCTCCGCATGGTTCCCACTAGTGGCGCCAACTTCACCAGGGGCTAGCCCCCCTTCTTTCATCGCATGGCTTAGGCTTTCCCGCCCCATGCTACTCCCCTGCTGCGTTTTACTTTGGGGTTGGTGCCCCCCTTTGATTGGAGACTTAGCCGGGGAATGAGCAAATTTTTCCAATTTTGCAGCTACAGTCTGACTAGTTTTTACTCTTTCTTTAACAACTTGACTGGGGGGTTCTTGAGGTGGTGTATGCTCTATTTTCTTTTTTACCATGATTTCCAGGAGGCGGTTAATTGACGGGCGTTTTGATATTTAATCAAGTGTTCTGGTCTCCTACTATCTTTTCCAACCAGGCGACAGGCACCTGTTAGGGATATAATAGTAAGCTGGAATCGCCCAAGTATTACACCTTGAATTAGTTTAACCTCCTCCACCCTGCGTCGTGTCAAAATCAGAAATGCACTCAAACCACCATACACCTCTGTACATGCAGATCTGAGGGCATGGTGACTATAGTAGATTAAGTTAACAGCGGGGCATTACAACATAGGGCAACCAGGGGGAGTCTTCATATGTTATCATGCCCGGAGTTTAGAAGAATCAGAGACAGGCAACAACCCGTACCTTCTATCCCCCATACCTTCCGGGACCTCCACAGCCGGATCAATCAGTGCAGTAATACAACCCCTACTCATGGTTCCCCGTCAAGTCTAATCGTCCGAGCCTCCTCCTCTGTCCAGGCTCATGGCACCTCCGTGTTCAAAGTGGAAGAAGCGACGTGGACCGCCGCCGGGCTCCCTTCACCTCCAGTCTCTGTGTAGCGGATGACAGGGGGGAATTGCCCGTCCCACCAATCCGTGGCTATAGTCGGCTGACAGCCGCGCTCAGTCCATCTTGTAGTGGGCGCATCTCTTTCACAGAGGCGGGCAGGGAAGACAAGTCTCCGACACGGGGGATGGTGCTAGGGGAGAGCAGGGATTGAGACACACGCAGCGGTTCACTCAGACATCCGGTCACACCCCCTGTTCCCTGATATCCTTTGTTACCTCTTTAACAAAAGTCTCAACAGGTGCATTTGTAGTTGTTAGGACTGATTTGGATTTTGCCAATAAACCCAAAGTTTTGCAATTAAGTGTATTTTCAGTAAGATCATCATTCAAACAGGGTTTATGCAAAAAGTGTACCTTCCCTCTAATATTATGGAAAAGTCTGTACAAATCTATATCTAGTTGAAATTTATTCAAATATTCCTTAGGGCAGAAAGACAAACCACGATTGATAACGCCTGCCTCTTCCGTTGTCAATACCCGTGCCGAGATATTGTGGATCAGGTCTCCCATGATCTGCCTCGATTGCTCCGGGGACGAAAAACGCGATCCAGACCCGCAGTGTCCTCTCTGTTTTGTCGGGACCTCGTTTGCATACGAGGACTACGTCCCCGTCAGTTTTGTCTTAGAAAAAGAAAGACGAGGAGTCAGTGTCGGTGTTAGTTATAGATGAGCTATCTGTTGTCTCCCTCCTGCCTATACCAATATCCATGCGATCTCGTCGCATATATATGGTCGTGGCCACCTGTGCACCTGATTCATTTGGTAGTCCTCATTGTCCCGATCAAACTCATTACTTTTTTGTACTTCCAAATCAGTCCTGTGTTTAGTAACACTGATATCAACTGTTTCTTTTAATTTCACAAAATCCTCAGGTGATACAGCACTCAATAAATCCTGTTGTTCTTTCTTTAATTGTGCCGACACCACATTTAATTCCTTCTGGATATATGAGATAGTAAGTGTCATCAGGTCAAAGGAGCATTTATTGAGTATTTGCATAAATGTGGTCTTGTATTCCTCATTATTAGTGTTGAGCGAACCCGGACTGTAACGTTCGGGTCCATACCAAACTTTCGGGTGTCCAGGACCTGGACCCAAACACAGACGTTTCAAAAAACGTTTGGGTTCTGAGTTCTGGTAGTTGATCACACATGTTGAATAGCTGCAGGGCAGCCAATCAACAAGCGTTTCACTGGTTGGCCCTTAGAAGCCATCACAGCCATGCCTACTAATGGCATGGCTGTGATTGGCCAGTGCATCATGTGACCCAGCTGCGGGCGTTTTTGTGAGGGAGAGATTGCAGACATTTTAACATCTGATCCTGCATCCTGAGATTACTACTACTGTTGCTCTGAGTGACAGATTGCAGAAATTTGAGATTTCACATACTGCTGCATTGAGTGACAGATTGCAGTTCAAACCCTTCATAACACAACGATCGTTACGATCGTACACAATGATCAGATTGTGTCAGTAATTTGAGATTTCACATACTGCTGCTTTGAGCGATCTGACTGCACTAGGTAGAGGCTTCTGCTTAGAGGGACAGATTATTGTTCAAAAAGCATCTCCTAGTTCTAAAGGGAGAGGTTCTAGCTGCAGCTGTAAGTGACACATTATTGTTCAAAAATCATCTCCTAGTTTATTTAATTTTAATTTATTTTCCCTATCCCCATTTTTTTGTAGGGCACTTGCCCTACTATTACCCCCATTTTGCTTCCTTTTGCAGCCCTCTAGCACTTGCCAGGACTTTGTTACAGCCATTTTTGTGCCTAAAACTTCGGGTCCCCATTGATTTCAAATGGGTTCGGGGTCCGGGATAACGTTCGGGCAACATTCAGTGCCGAACCGAGACTTTTTCCCAAAGTTCGTTTGGACCCGCAGAACCCGAATGTCCAGGTGTTCGCTCAACTCTACTCATTATCACTAAATAGAGTGGGTGTAAGTCTTACCCGCAGTCCCCTTGGAATCCTTTGTACACAATGGTATTCAGCCAATGTGAGGCCATGCAACTCCAATGAGTTGTATTTCTTACGTAATTTCTCCCATGATCGGATATTATATACCGGGGTGTTTCCTGTAAGAAATTCTCTAGATCCGGCAACCTGAGACACAATCTCTATGGTCTCATCCTGGGTGAATGAAAACATGCTTCCATCTGTATCCATTGACTTTAAAGGTTGTGATATACTCACTGGGAGTTACAATATCTTCAATTGGGTGAGTCACTCCCTTTAGTTAAACAAACAAATCCTCTGGAGTGGTGTCATGATGGGCTCCCACAACATCTATTGATATGTAATTATAAAAAAAATAAAAATAAAAATAAAAATAGAATGAAAAAAAAAATATATATATATATATATATATATATATATATAGAATAAAAAATTAGTGACACGTCCTTCAATGCAATATTCTAAAATTTACTGTAGAATTCTTTCAGTTACAGGTCATACAACCATCAGCTACTGTACAGTTTCAAACGATCCTCGTTCTTTCTCAAGCTGTGTGTGTGTATTCATTGCACACAACTCTAAACTAAATACTATTCACAGAGTGTAACCACACAGGTGCATCTCTCATTGCCGTAATGATCACAATTCTAACCCATTAACCGCATATAGACATTAAGAAAAAACAAAAAAGGAAAATGAAAATCAAACCAACCAATTCGAAATTACCATACAAAATATGCATCATACATAAATAATAATAAATGTTTATGTATAATATGTATAATGACACCGTCGATGACCTAGCCGGGATGAGTGATATAAATGTTTATGTATGATGCATATTTTTGATGGTAATTTCAAATTGGTTGGTTTGATTTTCCTTTTTTGTTTTTTCTTAATGTCTATATGCGGTTAAGGAGTTAAAATTGTGATCATTATGGCAATGGGAGATGCACCTGTGGCAACTAATAAGATTGAGGAGAAACTGCACAGAGAATAAAGATTATGAACAACAGGCAAAAGTAATAAAAACAAGATTTTCAGAGAAAGGATACCAGAGTTCTTTCATACAACAGAAAATCATTGTGGACAACATTAAGAGAGAAATGTTACTGAAGAATAGAGACAATAAAGGAGCATCTCATTAAGAAATTTCACTCATATTCAACTAGAACATCCACCATAAACAATTGGAAAGTATCATTAGAAAACTTTGAATAATGTTAACAGCAGATAGATTCCTGGCACAAGTATTACCGAAGAATTCAAAGTACCCATAGGAGAGCACCAACTCTTAGAGATCTCATAGCAAAGAACGTGATAGAACAAACATACACGTTCTTTCAGGGAAAAGGATTTTTTTTTTCTATTTCAATATTTTTATTGATATATAATAGGAAATAGATATACAGTAACAATATCTCCCCTCTAGGGATTTCTGCCAAAATGTTATACTAGCGATAGCAGTAAAAACTGAGCAAAGTTTAAGTTTAACATTTAACTTAGACACGTCACAAGAAAAGCAAATCTCGCTATTTTTTAAGTCCAATTCTCATGACTTCAATACTTTCCAAACCGTAAAATCAGCTGGATGGGATGTCCTTCCCCCCGCTTAATGGCAGTTCGGCAATGAAGAGAGCAGGGTTAAACACAACCGGGGAGCCCCGGACAGTAAGGTGGACCCCAGGTTGCCCCATCACTGGTCACCCCAAATGGGATCAAACTGTGGACCGGTAAGAAGGCTCTCCCCTGGCACCCAATCCCCACCCCAGGTCTCCCCCTCACAGGACTAAAACCCGGAACGGGTAGATTAAACTGAGAGCCAATAGGAGGTGGGAAGTGTCTGTCCCAGCCAGGGATTAAAATTGTCAACATAACAAACAATTCCGATGTACAACAAAGCAAGTAATTAACATGACATAACCCCTAACTAACCAGAGTTTCTGATATGATCCCCCTTGCGCTAATACTCACTCATGTTACACCCCATTCAGTGGGACTGGGCGTAAAATCCAAAACCAGTGTGTAAAAGCTTCAGGCTCGCTGAACTAAGGGAGACAAATGTTTCCACAGAAGAAACTGGGGGACCAAAATTCCGGGAAGGGAGGGTAAGAAGGAAGTCAAGCAAGTATCAAAAGAGAGAAAGAATGGAAAGAGTAGAAAATGAGGAGAACAGAAAAAGGCTTTAAAGAGGCCCAACAGCTGTCAGAGTGGAGGGGTATTAGATATAGCTATTTTGACCCTGCAATCCGAGGGGAGACGATCCTGCCATCAAAGGGGAATGCCCAAGTACGAGGCCCACGGTTCCCAGATTGCTTCAAATTTCTTCATTGAGTCCTTCATTATATGGTAAATTTTCTCCCGAATCATAATCCAGGAGATCTTTCTAATGGCCTGATTTGTATGGGCTAATTGTTTTTTCCAAGCTTTAGTGATTGTTATTTTAGCTCCAACTAAGATTAGGCCGATCAGAGTTTGCGTGTTTTTACGGGTATAGGGAACTTTCTGGTTGAGGAGGGCAATCGCCGGATCCTGTTTAACCTGAATTCCAGTTATCTGATTTATGATCCGGAAAATGTGATTCCAAAATCCCCTTATACGTGGGCATTCCCAGAGGATATGAAGCAACGTTCCCATGTGACCACATTCCCTGAAACACAGGGGAGAAGAAGAAGCATACATTTTCGATAAGCGTGTAGGGTAAAGATACCATCTAGATATTACCTTTAGATTGGTTTCAACTAGGGAAATGTTGTGAATCCCCTTGGTAGCTCCCAAGAAGCAGCTATGCCAGGTGTCCAGGTCCCACTTGAAGTCTAGGTCTCCTTCCTATCTTGACATTTATTTTGTCTTACCCTGCTGTTCAGCCAATTTAGCATAAATGAGAGATATGCCCCCCTCATGTCCACTAGCTTAGCACACCACTGTTCATATGAGGTGACTGTAAGAGGGTCATGCTTGATGGGCTGTAGGGAGTGTAAAAAATGAGAAAGTTGAGTAAAACGGAAAGTTTCCATGGTGGGCATTTCCAGTGTATTTCTGCAATGTTTGAGAGAAAGGGGACCTGCCACATTGAAAAAATGGCCAATTCTATAGAGCCCTTTATTTATCCAAGAGAGAAAAGCTTTCGCATCTTCCCCTGGGGGAAATCTTGGGTTATGGAAAATGTGGGATAGTGGAAACCAGGGTGATATCAGGGTTGTGTGTTTACGGAGTTTGTCGCTCAGGGCCATAGAATGTGAAAGCGTTGGTGCTAGTATGGGAGGTCTTAATCTGGGATCACACCAGAGCAGATAATCTAAAGTGTTTCCAGGGGTGGCTGGTCTCTCGATATGTGTCCAGTTTGGTTTCTCTCCTGTTGAGTGTACAATAGAGATTTGGGCGAGGTGTGGTGCCTGAAAGTACCACCATAGATTTGGTTTGTGAGTCTGTTGCCTTTTTTACCCCAAATGAATTGGGTGATTGCTGATTGCAAGCTTGATAATTTACTTTTTGAGAGGTGAATAGGTAGAGCCCGAAAATAGTATAGGATTCGAGGGAGAAGGGTCATCTTCACTGCATGAATTCTACCTACCCAAGAGAGGTTCTGTTTGGACCAATATGAAAGATCTTGTGTTAGTTTTTTAAAGAGCGGGGGTAGTTTACGTTGTATATTTGGTCAAAGGAGGGAGGAATGTTAATACCTAGGTATGGAATAGATTCTTCAACCCACGTGAAAGGGAAATTGTTCTTGAGAATGCTCACCGTGGGGGAGGGAACAGAGATATTCATCGCCAACGATTTGGTGGTGTTAACCTTTAAACCTGAGATTTGTCCAAATTCTGTCAGTAGTCTGAGAAGATTGGGGATTGAGATCGAGGTGCCTGTAATAAAGAGGAGGAGATCATCGGCAAATAATGCACATTTGTGAGTTTTGTGGCCACATCTCACTCCCTGTATGTCCTGGTTTTCCCTGATTGCTATTGCCAATGTTTCTATTGCTACTGCAAATAGCAATGGGGAAAGTGGGCATCCTTGCCACGTGCCCAGTCTTATGGAGAGCGGTTCCGATAAATACCCCTGGAATTTTAATTTTGCCGATGGCTGGGAGTACAGAGCCTCCAGGACTCCCAAGAACTTTGGGCCGAATCCCCACTTTCTCAGTAACGTGAAAAGGTACTGCCAGGAGACCATGTCAAAAGCTTTGTGAAGGTCAATCGAGATGACGAGACCTGCTTGTGGGTCATCTTTCCCCCATCCCGACCTCATTAGCGAAATTAAGTCTATGGCTCTTCTGACCTGATCTTGACCCTGCCTCCCTGGGATGAAACCTACTTGGTCTTTATCAATATAGCTGTTTATGAAGGAAGCTAAGCGGTTGGCGAATATTTTGGTCATGATCTTAATGTCACTATTGATAAGAGAAATTGGTCTATAATTACTCACGTCACTGTGATCTTTGTCAGGCTTTGGTATCACCAAAATAAATGCTAGGTTGGAGTCCAGACCCAGACCATTTCTTAGTGAATTAAAATATCTGGCCATGAAGGGTGCTAAAATATGGCCAAATTTTTGATAGTACAAATTGGGAAAACCATCTGGACCCGGAGAGGACCGGGTCTTGAGATTTTTAATTACTAGTAAGATTTCAGGCTCAGAAATTGATTCCTTCAAGACCGATTGGTGGTGATTATTAAGTTTTGGTAGGGGGATATTTTCCAAAAACCTCTCAAGATGATGGGTAGTATCCGTTAGATCCTTAGCATACAGTTTAGTATAAAATTTCTTAAAGGTTTCAAGAATTTTTGGGGGATTTTGAGTGACAGTACCCTCCCAGGACTTAATTTTGGGGATAACAGGGGCTTTATATTTAGGGGTAAGTTTAGATGTGAGATTCGGTCCAACCTGGTCCTTGAGACAGTATAGCTTCCCAAGTGACCACCGGATGTGTTTTTCAGCTGTAGTGGTTAATTGCAGATTAAGCTCTAATTTGATTCTATCTAGTCCAGAGCGAGTTTCCTTCATAGGGTGTCATTTGTGTGTTGTACTTAGCTGCTGGAATTCTGTCTCTAGTCTAGATATTTCCGATAATCGCCCTTTTTTCAGCTTTTTAGTTTTGCAAAGAAAGAGGCTTGGTCCTGGTTAGGGGCGTAATAAGAAATGAATGTGTAGACTTCCCCACTTATTAGACCTCTAACTAGTATGTACCTTCCCTCAGGGTCCCTGACTGTGAGTGAGTGGATAAAAGGGAAATTTTTGGCAACCCCTCTCTTTTTACAGTCCGCATTCGCCATATAAAAGGACGGGAATTTATCATGTAGAAAGGAGGGGTTATAGGTAATTGAAAAATGGGTCTCCTTGACCAAGACCACCCATACGCCCAGAGAGTGGTAATGCTGAAATGTTTTCCTCCTTTTGACCGGAGAATTGAGGCCTTGAGTGTTGTGAGATATTACTTTAAAGAAGGGCTTAGGTTGGTGTGTGCTAGCCATGGACATGAGAGAGTGTAAGCATTATCAGAGCCAAATGACTTACCCTGTAAGTGTGGGAGTAGACCATCGAGCTCCATCTGGAAGTTGGAGAGGTCCGTGATTTTTGGCAGTATAGCCCATTGATCCACTCTGAAAGCTGGAGGGGGAAAGGACAAACGATTATTAGCCAAGGAAGTCCCAAGTAAGAATAGAAACAAGAGAGAAGAAGCAGGGATATGAAGGGAGAGAAGATACAACTATTTAAATGCAGAAACAATACAAAAAAAAGTGAAAAAGGAGTTCCTGCCCCGTCTGGGACCAGGAAGTCCTGGGAGTGGGGTTGGCGCTGTCCAACCCCACTCAGGACCCTAAAACAGGGTTTCAAATAGATGAGCAGCCCTAACTTGGTTTGCGTTCCCTCTGAGCATTGAGAATACATTCTCTGAAACTCAGCAGGGGGAGGTGCATGTAGTACCACTCCGTCCCTACCGCCCCGCAGAATGCTCACAATCTATCACAGCTTAGGAATGGATACATTATAAAGAAAATAAGACAAAAAAACAAAAAAAAAACCCCAACAGGTAACCAATTTGGGGAGATGTCCCCTAATATGAACTCAGGGGAAACACCAAGGGTGAAACATTAATCCTAGAAGATTTGCTACAGAACTGTCTGTTCATTTTGGGAAGGCAAAAGGGAGAATGCTGTTATTGCCTGTAAAGATGATATCTGCCCTGAACTCAGGGGGCAAAAGTTCTGTTAAGGATGGGGGGGTGATACTATAAAGAGGAAAAGGACTGGGAGGGCAAGGGGAAGGGACTAGAGTTGATTGAACCTCTGGAAGTCCGGGTTCGGCAGGTTCGGCCGACCTTACGGACAAAGTCCGGGTTCGGGTCCGGACTTGACCCGAACTTTGACCCGGACCCCGAACCCCATTGAAATCAATGGGGACCCAAACTTTTAGGCACAAAAATGGCTGTAACAAAGTCCTGGCAAGTCCTAGAGGTCTGCAAAAGGAAGGAAAATGGGGGTAAGAGTTGGACAAGTGCCCTACAAAGAAATGTGGATAGGGAAATAACTTAAAATCATTTTTAAGCTAAAATCACATAAAAAAATCAAAAATGGAGGTGGATGTGGAGTTGAAGGTTGAGGAGGCGGTGAAAGTGGAGGTGGAGGAGGAGGAGGTAGCCAACACTGTTTTTTTTATTTTTGTGCAAGAAATGCACCGCTGGCCGCAAATGTAGTTTTTACAATTTTTTTTTTTAAACCAGCTATGTAGATGCACTTTTTAATTTTGTGCAAGAAACAATAATCTGTCCCTTTAAGCAACAGCAAGAACCTCTGCCTATAGAACTTGGAGATGATTTTAGATTCTAAAATCATCTCCAAGTTGTACAGGGAAAGTTTCCAGCTGTTGCTTTAAGGGAAAGATTATTGTTCTAAAATCATCTCCAAGTTGTACAGGGAAAGGTTCCAGCTGTTGCTTTAAGGGAAAGATTATTGTTCTAAAATCATCTCCAAGTTCTATAGGCAAAGTGTATTCTAGCCGCATAGAGCCATATTATTGTTAGAAAATCATCTCCAAGTTCTATAGACAAAGTGTATTCTAGCTGCATAGAGCCATATTATTGTTAGAAAATCATCTCCAAGTTGTATTGGGACACCCCAAAGTTCGGTACGGACCCAAACTTTACAGTCCGGGTTCGCTCAACTCTAGAAGGGACCAAACGCCGATATGGATGACCGAGTCCCATCCCTGAGACCGT
>BLSH010231376.1:349769-363454 GCA_018402905.1 Glandirana rugosa
GGTCCTGAAACAACGTCGGTAAAAACACGGATTTTCAAGTCCAGGGGTAACTAAAGTTACCCCAAGCCCCAGGCCCAGTTCAGGTCTGGGTTTGGGTCTGAAACAGGCATTCAAGCCGGCTTGGACGGCTTGGACCTGAAGGTCTCCAAGCTAGTTGAGATAAATAAGGAACATAACACTCATGGAAATTAACAAATAAAAACACCTCCATCACCCACCGCCCCCAATGTTACCAATCTTACCTTTTAGCATAAATTAAATTTTAACCCACAATATAACACATTTCTTAACACATTTCTTAACGTCCGGCCGAACCCCATTGAAATCAATGGGGACCTGAACTTTTAGGCACAAAAATGGCTGCAACAAAGTCCTGGCAAGTCCTAGAGGTCTGCAAAAGGAAGGAAAATGGGGGTAAGAGTTGGACAAGTGCCCAACAAAGAAATGGGGATAGGGAAATAACTTAAAATAATTTTTAAGCTAAAATCACATAAAAAAAATCAAAAATGGAGGTGGATGTGGAGTTGGAGGTTGAGGAGGTGGTGAAAGTGGCCGTAGAGGAGGAGGAGGTAGCCAGCCAGTTTTTTTTATTTTTGTGCAAGAAACAATAATCTGTCCCTTTAAGCAACAGCAGGAACCTCTCCCTATAGAACTTGGAGATGATTTTAGATTCTAAAATCATCTCCAAGTTGTACAGGGAAAGTTTCCAGCTGTTGCTTTAAGGGAAAGGTTATTGTTCTAAATTCATCTCCAAGTTCTATAGGCAAAGTGTATTCTAGCCGCATAGAGCCATATTATTGTTAGAAAATCATCTCCAAGTTCTATAGGCAAAGTGTATTCTAGCCGCATAGAGCCATATTATTGTTAGAAAATCATCTCCAAGTTCTATAGACAAAGTGTATTCTAGCTGCATAGAGCCATATTATTGTTAGAAAATCATCTCCAAGTTGTATTGGGACACCCCAAAGTTCGGTACGGACCCAAACTTTACAGTCCGGGTTCGCTCAACTCTAGAAGGGACCAAACGCCGATATGGATGACCGAGTCCCATCCCTGAGACCGTAAAGTTCAAACATGAAATCCTCTCCCCATTCTCATCAGGAAAATGTCAGATGAGGAACTTCTAGGTAGCTCCTAAGGAAGCGCCTGGTTTTATGGGGCTCCAGCTCCTCACAGCAATAGTAGAGGTCCAAGAAGATGAGTCTATAGGTAGAAATAACTTCCTCAATGTTGTGGACGCAGTGCTTCTCGTTGTCTTTTGGGCTTCTGTTTCTGCTACAATGGGAGGGCAGGGCTGCCAGGCGGGGATCTTTTAGAGGAGTTTTGTTGCCCCGAGGATGATACATCCATCGCTTCTAGGGAGAAATCCCAGTTGACCAAGCATTTTTTCGCCTTCCTGCAAACTTGAGAAGCCCAAAGTTTTGCTATATTGGAAATTCAGACGAAATGGAAAAGACCACCAGTTTTTGACCTCTTTCTGTGACAATACGGTGAGCAGTGGTTTAAGTGAGCGTCGTCTCTGAATGGTAGTGGGCGATACATCAGCAAAAATTTGGATTTGGTGTCCCAGGAGTGATAGCTTGTCAGTGCCTCTTGCTTTCTGCATGACCCCCTCTTTGATTGAAAAATAGTGTGGTTTCGCAATTATGTCCCTTGGGAGACCGTCAGAGCGAGGTGGCTGCAAGGCCCTGTGGGCCCTGTCTAATTCTAACTTATGTTCTGGGACATCTGGTTGTAGGTCTTTGATTAGAGTTTTCACAGCCCCTTGAACGTCCGTAATCGATTCAGGGAGGCCCCTGACGCGAAAGTTATAACGTCTGCTCCTATTTTCCATTTCATCTATTTTATAAAGTGCAGCGTCGAGTTGGTCTTGGAGAGTTTGTATACATGTAGTATTCTGGGCAATTCTGGCCGTTGACTGATCTATAACTGTCTATGCGAGAGCCCAAACTTGTAATCTCTGCTTTGATGGAGGAGGTTATTTGTTCTGCATTCTGCCTGAGACCCGCAGATAACATTTCTGAGAACCTATTGAGCAGCTGGCCCATGTCATGGTTGATTATTTGTGGGGATGGGGCCTGGAGATGTGGAAGGCCCTTAACACTCCCAGGGGTGCTGTGGATAGGAGAGTTCAGGTAGTCAGCAGCCATCCCCCTTAGAAGCGATTCAGTGGACGCTGGAGATGTTTGGAGGGCCGCTGGGAGACCATCTGGAATGGAGTCCTCTGTGGGGAGAACTGTGTTCCCGGATGCTATCACTCCTTCAGTACTGACCTCCTCCGTCCTGCCTGGAGCATGTGCGGTCGCCATCTTTGGGCCTTCCGTGGAGAGTGACTCGAAGCGGAGTTGCCTCTGGGCTGTCCTTTTCGCCAGCGATCCGTGCATGGATCTTGTCCCCCTCTGTTCCCTAGAGCTGGGGCAGCGTATCCCGGCTGATCTGGTGCTTTATCCGGCCGCGGGGCTGCGAATAGGCCGGAGCGGCGTGAAGCTCCCGGCTGCAGCGTCTTGCCGGAGAGTGCACTCCCCAGGGAAAAGGATTTTATCCGTGTATGCGCACTCCCCAGGGAAAGGATTTTATCCGTGGAAAAATTGTTTTGCATGTTGACATATTAAGCATAATAAGAGAAAGAAAGAAGAATTTGAATCTACTGTAAGTCGGAAAAAATATAACATTAGAGAATTCATATCATTAGGACAGAAGGAGCGGTTTACGTTTTGGAATGCCCATTCCACTCAGAACAGGTCTCGCCATGGTCCTTGGACATGGTCCTCAGTCACATCCAAACCGCATCCTGAGTCATCAAACCGGCTGGAAAACTTTGTTTTGTTTGTTTATTAGGGAATTAACTTGGATAGGGTTAGGGTTGTTGTGGTATGCCCAGTTCTTAAACGGGACCATACTATATACACCTCTGTATATACATTCCTCTTCCTTCTCTCCAGTACATAACTTACTGACCTTGATCTCTTTATTCCTCTTACCTGCACTCCTCTTATGCAGACTTTGATCTCCTTGTTCCTCTGACCTGCTCTTCTCGTATGCAGACTTTGATCTCCTTGTTCTCATCTGCACTTCTATTAGTTTTCTTCAGGTGAGACCCAGAATGAAATTTACTAGGCCTCTAGTGTTTCTTCAGCCTAACTAACCCATAGTGAGCCATGCTATATTGGGAACAGGATCTTCGGACCACCCATTACAGGCTGGGACAGTTGATCCCCAAAGTGTAGAATAAAAGTTCCAACTGTGCTAGCCAGCTCGATGGACTACTACTCCAAGCCCATCCTCTTCTTCCAGGCCCTGCCAGCCACTCCAACTGCGAAGGCCTTCTCCACTACCACAGTGACACCAGTCCCTTACTGACTTCTGCATCCTTCCCAGACTGTCTCTCATCCAGCTCCGGCATGCCTCCACAGCCTCCCAGGGTGTTTGCCACTCGCCGACCACCGGTGGACTTCTTGCTGAGCTTCTCCAGTAGCCCTGTCTGTTGCTCTCCTGCTACTTTGTGCCTCTCCTCCAGGATCTCACTATCCTCCAGGATGCACCTGACTGAGCCCAAGGCCTCAAGATCACCCCCCCAGACTGGGGGCTCCCAGTGAGGCCTCCGCAACCTCAGCTACATTCCAACTCTTCCACCCGAACTCACTCCTCCCTGACTAGGCTGACTCTGGGTATTTAAAGAGGCCAAGAAACAAAAACAATCAGACCTGCGCCCAGTCAGGTCTGACTTAATTCTTCCTCAGCTCACAAAAAACTCTCACCGGCTCCTACCCAAGCAGGGGGTGCTACATAATTTTTTTAATCATTTTCAACAACAGGGCCCATACCTGCACCCAACAAAAGTAACTGTGAGAGGTTACAGTGTTATGGTACCCCCAAGACCCAATTTTTCTGCACCTGTTTGACTGGGGCATGTCATTATAATTTTTGAAATAATTTTCAACAGCAGGACCCATTCCTGCGCCCAACAAGTGTAACTGGGAGCGGTTACAGTGTACTGGAACTGCCAACACCCAAGGCCCAATTTTTCTGCACCTGTTTATTTGACAGTTATTTTATAGGTAAGGGCAGGTCACCCAGTGACATAACCAAGTGACCCTGCCCCCTTATGACATCATGTGACATCAGAGGGGGCAGCTCATCCATTTACATCACTGGGTGGACCCGTCCCTTCTTATAAAACAACTTTAAAACTGAAGACGGCCCATTCTGGGAGTCGCCTCATGACGGCATGGCAGCGGTGGTGGAGAAAAAAAGGAGGAAGAAGATGAAGAAGAGAATGACAACGAGAGGAAGGAAGAAGACCAAAAGAAGAAGCAGAAGCCCAGAAGAAGGAGTGGGAATGGAGAAGATGGAGGAGGAAAGAAGGAGAATCAGGGGAAGAAAAAGAGCTATTTTACAATAAAGGATTTGTCAAAAACTGTCTACTGTTTTTTATAACACTACTACATTCCTTTTTTGGTGAATGGATATGGGTACAATGTAGCCCTACCCATTCACATAGGGGGGGTCAGGATCTGAGGGCCCCCTTATTAACCACTTCCCAACCGCCCTATAGACAAAAGACGTCCACAGGGCGCTTGCATTATTCTGGGAGGACGTCTATGGACGTCCTCCCAGAATCGCGCTTCCCGCGCGCCCCCTGGGGCGCGCACATGGGAACATCTGTGACCGCCGGGTCCCTTGTGAGCAGCCTTTCACCACGTGATCACATGTCAACAAGCCGGCGGAAGCGCCGGCTTTTCTCTCCCCTCTCCGCACCGATCGGTGCATTGCGAGAGAGGAGGGAGGAAAGACGTGCTGCAGTGCTGTGGGCTGTGTGTAATGCCCACAGCACTGCTAAGTGACAGTTAGCAACCCCACCATCCATCCACTACTCACCCAGCCATCCTCTCCCCATCCATCCACCACCCACCCATCCATCCTCACCCCATCCATCCACACCCACCCATTCTCAGCCCATCCATGCTCAGCCACCCATCCATACATCCTCACACAGCCATGCTCACCCATCCATGCTCACCCATCCATGCTCACCCATCCATCCATCCATGCTCACCCACCCAGCCGTGCTCACCCAGCCATCCATCCATGCTCACCCACCCAGCCGTGCTCACCCAGCCATCCATCCATGCTCACCCACCCAGCCATGCTCACCATCCATCCATCCATGCTCACCCACCCAGGCCTGCTCACCCAGCCATCCATCCATGCTCACCCACCCAGCCATGCTCACCATCCATCCATCCATGCTCACCCATCCAGCCGTGCTCACCCACCCAGCCATGCTCACCCAGCCATCCATTCATGCTCACCCACCCAGCCGTGCTCACCTAGCCATCCATCCATGTTCACCCAGCCATCCATCCATGCTCACCCACCCAGCCATGCTCACCCATCCATCCATGCTCACCCACCCATCTGTGCTCAGTCATCCCCATCCGTGCTCAGTCATCCCCATTCGTGGCTCATCCATCCCCATCCGTGGCTCATCCATCCCCATCCGTGGCTCATCCATCCCCCATCCATGGCTTATTTGTGCTTCATTCATGCTCATCCATACCACATCAGTTCTCATCCTTGACACATCCATGCCACTACAGTGCCCATCCGTGCCACTACAGTGCCCATCTGTGCCACTACAGTGCCCATTTGTGCCACTACAGTGCCCATTCATGCCACTACAGTGCCCACCCGTGCCACTACAGTGCCCACCCGTGCCACTATAGTGCCCAACCGTGCCACTACACTGCCCATCTGTGCCACTACAGTGCCTATCCATGTCACCACAGTGCCTCACAATAGTGTAAAAGGTAGTCAAATTAGATTTGAAATGTATGCCCCTAGAACACCTGACGGTGCTCCCTGCATGTTGGGCCTCTGTATGTGGTCAGGCTGTGTAAAAGTGTCACACATGTGGTATCGCCATACTCGGGAGAAGTAGCAGAATATATTTTGGGGTGTAATTTTTGCTAGGTACATGTTGTGTGTTAGAAATATTGTATAAATGGACAACTTTGTGTAAAAAAAATGCATTTTCATTTTCTTTCCACATTTTCCAAAAACTTGTGGAAAAAATGACATGTTCAAAAGACTCATTATGCCTCCTAGAATATACGTTGGGGTGTTTACTTTCCAAAATGGGCTCATTTTTTGGGTGTTTCCATTGTCCTGGTGCTCCAGGAGCTTCAAAAGTGCAAGAAGTAGTCAAGAAATTATATGTGTAATTTATGCTCCTAGATCGCCTGATGGCACTCCCTGCATGTTGGGCTTCTGTATGTGGCCAGGCTGTGTAAAAGTGTCACACATGTGGTATCGCCATACTCAGGAGAAGTAGTAGAATGTGCTTTGGGGTGTAATTTGTGGTATGCATATGCTGGGCGTGAGAAATAACCTGTTAACTTATGACAATTTTGTGAAAAAACAAAACAAAAAAAAGAATTGTGGGAAAAAATTACAACTTCAAAAAAAATTCACCATGCCTCTTACTAAATACTTTGGAATGTCTACTTTCCAAAAAGGGGTAAGAAAAATTCATTTTTTTTTACAAAATTTTCGGTCTCTTTTTAATTATAGCGCAAAAAATAAAAAACCCAACGGTGATTAAATACCACCAAAAGAAAGCTCTATTTGTGTGAAAAAAATGACGCAAATTTCATATGGGTACAATGTTGCATGCCTGAGTTATTATCATTCAAAATGTGAGAGCACTGAAAGCTGAAAATTGGTCTGGTTAGGAAGGGGGTTTAAGTGCCCAGTGGTCAAGTGGTTAAAGGGGGCTTCCAGATTCCAATAAACACCCCGCCCGCAGGCCCTCACAACCACCAGCCAGGGTTGTGGGGATGAGGTCCTTCTCCTCATCAACATGGGGACAAGGTGCTTTGGGGGGGGCCCCAAAGCACCCTCCCCACGTTGAGGGCATGTGGCCAGGCATTATTAAAATCCCTGTTCCTAAAAAAAGATCAATTTAAAAACTTTTTTTTGCATTGATTGTCCCCTAGGGCAGGACCCAGGTCCCCATACACTTTTTATGGCAATAATTTGCATATAAGCCTTTAAAATGAGAACTTTTGATTTTTCATGTTCGAGTCCCATTGATTTTAATAGGGTTCGGGTGTTCGCACAATTTTTTTGTCTGTTCGCAATAATAACGCTAAATCCCTGCTGAATCTAGCAGGGATTTACCTCTAACGCCCCACCGCCCCCAGTGTGAAAGTGCCCTAAAGGGTGACTTCAAATTCAAGATAAGTGAAAAAGCACGGTTAAAAGTGACAGTGCTACAAAAAATCTAAGTCCAGTGATGCTGTATTACTCATGCAATCCGGTGTTTTAATGCAGGGAAGTGGCTGAGATCCACTAATAAGTGCAATGGCTGCTCACCTTATTCTGGAGACTATCAAACAATAAGTAAACCACTGATCTCCATGCAATCTCTGTCATTCCATCAGGTGACCGATCCACTCGAATATATAAAAGGCAATGAAACTCCTCATGGTGTAGTATCAAAGGTTAATTTATTAAAAACAAAATAGCAATTTACAGTTAAAAATCAGACATCCAGCACAAACCTGAGACCACAAACAGGATGCTGAAATAATCCAAACTTCCGGTTTTGGCTGTGACAGGTAGTGACAGGATATATACTGGGATATATACGTTAGTGGTTGCTATATAAACCGCATACTATGCAAACATGACACTACATTAAAATCACAATGCCCAGCAGCTAAACATGTCCATATATCTGGACACTGATGTACATTTCTAAGATGGTGAACAGGAAGGTCATAGGAAGTGATAAATCAATCATATAAAGCAGCGGCGCTTCATGTATTGCTGTCAGTATATTGTCCCAATAAATTAATACATGAGATTCACAGTTGATAAACGTCCCAATAGTTTTTCAAATAAAATGAGATAGAATCCGGTAAAAGAAAGTGCACAAGAGAAGGCAGTCTTTCAGGAAAACACCCAATGTGAAAGGGTTAATCAAAAATGTTCATCCATAGTGTGATCACTGAAAACCTCCACCTCCAGATAATCAGGACTCTTACCAGAATGATTTGGCTTCCAAACTAATGGAATAGCCAAAGAGCGCTTATAGGGATATGTAGAACTCCCCGGGTTAGGTCAGAGGGGATCCCAGTAGCTTCCTTCACTTACGATGGATGTTTGTCACAGGTCCCACCGGAAAACATAAAAAGTATGCACAAGGCAATAGCGTAATTCCGCTTGATAGTTTATTTATATGTAATAAAATCAATGATAAAACACTCACATTTAAGATAGCAAATAACACATTCATAAGAAATCCAAGATCTGTGTTGTTCGTAGCACGGCCGTGCGAGCGCAGCAAACACGTCAGTCGAGCCTCGCCTACCGGTTTCGTCACATAATGACTTCTTCCTGGGCGTATCTGTCTGACGTGTGCTGCGCCATTATAAAGCATCCTGGAGTGAGGGCAGAAGTGAATCTAAATGCCCACACACAGGAATGGTAAAGAGTGTCGCATCTAGAGAGTGCTTAAATTAGTAAAGAATATTATTCCATTGTTTAGACAAATATATAAAGATTGAAAATATCTAAAAAGAATTAAAATCAGCCAAAGACTTAATTAATAGTCTCGCTCTAAAACACTCAGAAACTAGATGTGCGAGTATTGTCTAATAGCACCATCTTGTGGTCAAGGAAAAAATAGAACCTATGGACAGTGTAAATGATTCACTTGTGCACACACTCACACTATAAAAGTTATAAAACAAACATAAAAGAGGGGACAATATGGATACTTAAATACAAAGATAATAGATATATACTCATCAGAATATGTATATGCATATATATATATATATATATATATATATATATATATATATAAAAAATGTAAAAAAAGAAATACAAGGTCTAGCCTCAGTGGCATGATCAACTGTTACTAATGAAACAATTCACGTCCCACTCGATGTTTAACCCAAACAGGTGATAGGTCTTAAGGTTATAGATCCATCTCCCCTCCATTTGGGAAATAGATCTTTTGTTATTGCACCCTCTCCAGTGGGGTTCTAACTTGTCAATTGCAATAAACAATGTGTCCCCAGGATTTCTGCGGTGACACAAATCAAAGTGTTTGGAGACACTATGGTTCGGAAAACCCTTCCTGATGTTCCTTACGTGTTCACCCAGACGGACTTGTAGGGCTCTAATTGTCCTCTCTATATATTGTTTTCCACATTTGCACTGGATCAGATATATCACATTTCTGGTAGAACAAGTTATAAATGACCTAATATGGTATTCACGGCCAGTTTGCATAGATTGAAATTTTTCCATCCTTCTTCCCTTAAAAGAATTGAGGGCGCAAACATTACATTTATGACACGGGAAAAAACCTTTCAGGTCTTGAAAAAATGATGGTTTAATTGGGCGGTCTACCACATTTTGTGCAATTTTATTTCGTAGAGACGAGACCCCTCTATATATTACCTTAGGATTTATAGATAAATGGGGAGCCAGGACCGGGTCATTTTTTAGCACTGACCAATGTTTCTTGAGAATGTTTTTCACATGATAATGTTGTGTGGAATAAGAGGTGATAAAGGCACTCTGAAAAGAGTTCCCCGGATCATCTCTTATTCGTTTTTTGAGGAGATCATCTCTATTAAGAGCGACCACCTCCCCAATTGTCGCATCTAAAGATGTTATATCATAGCCCTTTTCCAGAAATTGATTTTTGAGGATCTCTGCCTGTCCCTGATAATCCTCCACTCGGGTACAATTTCGTCTTAAACGCAGAAACTGTCCCTTAGGGACTGCTTTTAAACATGTTGTATGATGACAACTATTTGTTGGAATAAAGCTGTTTCGATCCGTAGTTTTGAAGTGAGTAGTTGTCCTGATACGATCATCTTGCACTTTCAAAACTAAATCCAAAAATGATATTAGGTCATTACTGCTGGTATATTCCAATTTGATAACACGGTCATTGACGTTTAAATCTGACATACATTTATCCAAAGAAGGGAGGTCACCGTCCCATAGGAGGAAGACGTCGTCTATGTACCTCCGCCACAGCACAAGCTGTGGCGGACGGCATCCAAAGACGACGTCCTCCTCCCACCGAGCCATAAACAATTAGCCAGACTCTGTGCAAACTTTGCACCCATGGCAACCCCACGTTTTTGTAGGTAATAGCAACCATCGAACCAAAAGAAATTGTGTTCCATGGCAAATGAAAGCAGTTCCAAAATGAAGGCTTTCTGTTTATCTAGTAAGGAGTCATTTGACTCTAGATAGTAGCTGACTGCATCCATCCCTTGTTGGTGAGATATGATGGTGTATAAGAACGCCACATCAGCAATGGCCATGACGAATCCCTCCCTCCATGTAATATTTTGTAACAAATTAAGGATCTGTGACGTATCCTTTAAATAAGATGGCATTTGTGATACCAATGGTTGGAGAAATTCGTCCACGGATTTCCCAATCCTCGATGTAAGGGAGTCTATGCCACTGATGATGGGGCGTCCAGGGGGCTTAACCGGATCTTTATGCACTTTTGGTAAAAAATATATCACCGGAATTCTTGGTGCCGAAGGGATGAGAAAAGTCTTTTCTTTTTTATTAATTATATTATCGTTAAAGGCCTTTTTAGTCATTTCTGTCAATTTCTTTTTGAAGCCATTAGTGGGATTATTTGGCAACTTGTGATAAGTCTGGGGATCAGAAAGGATTTTTTCCATCTCCAATTTGTAATCCTTTTTGTCTAATATTACTATCCCGCCCCCTTTATCCGCGGGGCGGATCACTATATCCTTATGATTACAAAGGTCTGTCAGTCCTTTTTCAATGTGGCGGGAGTTAGTTACTTTACCTACTCTCAGATTATCAAGGTCTTTCAAGACTAGGTCTTTGAACACCTTAATCAAGGAAGAGGGTTTCCCTGGAGGGTTAAAGAGAGATGCATTGGCCAAGGTTGTGTGTTGATATCTGTCAATCCTTGTTTGATTTGGATTCACAGGGTTCACAAGAAAATGTCTTTTGATGTTAAGTTTTCTAATATATTTTTGTACGTCCATAAACGTGTCAAATTTGTTAATATTTTTGACTGGCGCAAATTTTAAACCTTGATTCAAAACCACCCTCTCTTCTCTAGAGAAGGTAGCTTTAGAAAGATTAAATATCCCACTCTCTTTTATACACGTCTCCTTTTTTGATTTCTTGGTCCTCCCCCCCTCTGGTGCCTCTCTTAGTTCCATGTCCCTTTTTCTGTTGGGAAAATCCTTGAAAAAATCCCCTTGTTGGTGGTTTCTCTGATAATGATTCTGAGAGTAATCATCATACTAGGGATGTTGGTATTCAGACCTATTACCCTGGTAGGGTTCATAGGATGGCTCTGAATTTCTCCACCTCTCTCTTTCAAGGGAGTGTAGTGGATGCCTTGTTATTACTCTATTTTGAAAGGGTGACCTTACATTATCATCCCTTAATAGTGCAAACCTATTTGAAACTGGAATTCCTCTATATCCTTTAGGTGTATATGTAGGAGTTCTGGGGTTATGGTTAGGGGTCTGGTTTCGATATTGATTATAGGTATCCCTATTTCTCTCTGGGGGTCTCCTAGAAGGCAGCTGTAAAGGTTTCTTATTCCCATTAGGAATTTGTTGATAACCTCTTACTAGTGGCATTAATGGTGGTACTGAAGTATCCATCTCTGCCCCTTCATTTTCCCCACTAACCTGTGAAGAATCGGTTTGCCATTTAAAGACTGCATTATTTTTATAGTCAGAGAGTTCCCTATTGTATTTGCATTTTTTCTTAGATTTTTGTTCCCTTTCTTCTTTTTCTAGGTGTTTCTTCAACATATCAGATGATTTAATGTAATCCTCATTATCTTTAGAGCATAGGAGTAGGTTTTTAAGTGATCCTATTTCATCGTCTAACCTGATGATTTTAGCTTTTTTACGAGCAATTAAATACTCCAAAAATTTAACACACGCTTAGTTGAAGTAAGTGTACCATCCTTGCAGGTCTAATTCATCCGATTGGGGGCTTATTTCCCATCTCAAGCTGCGGGGTACCATGTTTTCCTTGACATATTGTTCAAGGAAAGCAATATCCCATTTTGTATGTACCTCAGCTGTCATGAGATTTTTGAGGCGCATCTTGGGGTGATGGATTCCCATCAAACACCCCTGTTAAGTCTGGGACATATTTTGTTCCGGAATTCAAAAACATCCATATTGATAAATAAAGCAGCAGATATTTAATCTATATAGACCAGAATGTAATTTATCAAGAGTATATTTGCGCTAAAAATAACTTTTTATGACTAGAATCCAGTGAAAATTGATAAGTTAGCAGCCAGCCACCAAGGTCTATAGATAAAACCTAAAATCCAAATCTACAATCATATAAAGCAGCGGCGCTTCATGTATTGCTGTCAGTATATTGTCCCAATAAATTAATACATGAGATTCACAGTTGATAAATGTCCCAATAGTTTTTCAAATAAAATGAGATAGAATCCGGTAAAAGAAAGTGCACAAGAGAAGGCAGTCTTTCAGGAAAACACCCAAGTTGAAAGGGTTAATCAAAAATGTTCATCCATAGTGTGATCACTGAAAACCTCCACCTCCAGATAATCAGATAATCATTTTTTATTAACCCTTTCACATTGGGTGTTTTCCTGAAAGACTGCCTTCTCTTGTGCACTTTCTTTTACCGGATTCTATCTCATTTTATTTGAAAAACTATTGGGACATTTATCAACTGTGAATCTCATGTATTAATTTATTGGGACAATATACTGACAGCAATACATGAAGCGCCGCTGCTTTATATGATTGTAGATTTGGATTTTAGGTTTTATCTATAGACCTTGGTGGCTGGCTGCTAACTTATCAATTTTCACTGGATTCTAGTCATAAAAAGTTCTTTTTAGTGTGGATATACTCTTGATAGATAAATCAATCATGGTGTCAAAAATAAAAATGCTGATAATACCAAATATAATTATATAACCACTGAAGAGCAATCAAGTAATCCAATAACTATTGGGAATAATGATGGGAGATAAAGAAAAATACAATAAAAATAAATAAATAACTATAAAAAATAAATAAATTAAAATAAAAATAGAATGAAAAAAAAATATATATATATATACAATAAAAAAGTTGGGGCAGGTCCTTCAATGCAATATTCCAAAGTTTACTGTAGAATTCTTTTAGTTACAGGTAGAGTTGAGCGAACCTCTGGAAGTTCGGGTTCTGCTGGTCCGTCCGAACTTCGGGTCCGGACGGAACCCGAACGATCGCACGGACAACGAACCCCATTGAAATCAATGGGGACCCGAACTTTTATGCACAAAAATGGCTGTAACAAAGTCCTGGAAAGCCCTAGAGGGCTGCAAAAGGAAGTAAAATGGGGGTAAGGGTAGGGCAAGTGCCCTACAAAAAAATGGGGACAGGGAAATAACTGTAAATATTTTAAAAAAAATAAAAACATAAAAAAAGCAAAAATGGAGGTGAATGTGGATCATCTTCAAACTGTGTCTGAAAAGTATTAATTAACGGTAGAAGCCATATAACTGTTCTAAAATCATCTTCAAACTAGGGCAAGTGCCCTACAAATAAATGGGGATAGGGAAAATAAATTAAAATCAAGTAAAAAAACGGGAAGGGGGGTGGATG
>BLSH010231376.1:363464-373606 GCA_018402905.1 Glandirana rugosa
CGTAGCGGGTGCGACTAGAACAACGCTGTGTTCGTTGATAGTACCGGACCCTACCACAGTTCTCGAGGTCCAGTGGAATTGGAAAATGGGGTTTGTCTTCAAATGTCGCGGTTTCAAGCGCGAACAAAATGTTAAATATAAAAAGGAAAAGAAAAACCTTGTCTGAAAAAAAGAAAGAGGAGAAAAGGAGGCGAGTGTAATCAAACGAGGTCGTTAGGTAGAAACATGAGTTGGATAGCAAATGTCATTGTTACCCATATTTCGACAATAGGTAATTACGGTTTCCTGAGTTAGTAGGACGTTTTTCTCGGAGAGAAACCTTTGAACGTTAAGTCTGTAAAACAAGCGCGAACTTTGGCGCTGTAAACTTCTGTTTGGGGTAAAAGGTTAAGGTGACCTGGAGCTCTTGACACCATCCCAGGCCATGATAGTTGCTTGTGTCGCAACAAGATCAGCGTGGGCGATGCTTGCTAATTGAACGTGGCTGCAGTGGGTTAGTAGTGGATGCAGGGCCAGCAATATGATGATTGGATTCTTGGTTTTCAGCTTCCGGGACAATTCCCCATGTTCGCAGCCGTTGCAGGCCGTCGTTGAGAGATGTGATGAGATATTTGGCATTCTGGTGAGTAACCAGGAGTTTTGCTGGGTTTACCCATTGATATATTAGCTTGTGGTTCCGAAGGGCCTTTGTAATAGTGTTGAGCTGTCTACGCTTCTGTAGCGTATGCTGGGACAGGTCTGCAAATATCTGAAGATGTGAGTACGGGTCAGGCAACGTCCCCAGATTACGGGCCTTTGTCATGAATTGAGACTTTACATGATAAAAGTGGACTCGGAGTATTACATCCCGTGGAGTGGAGTTGGGTAGGTAAGATGGTTTAGGGAGCCTATGGGCTCGATCAACAACCAGCTCTGTGTTTTTGACTTCCGGGCACACGGACTTGATTAAGGTACGGACATACGCGGTTAGGTCCTGGTTTTGTATTTCTTCAGATACGCCCCGTATTTTAAAGTTATTCCGGCGAGATCTGTCTTCAAGGTCTGCCAGCTTGTCCTTTATCCATTCGTGTTCTTCTTTGTGTTCGTTATGGGTGTCGATCAGGTCATTGACTGTGGAGGAGCAGGTAGTCAGCTGGTTTTCCACCTGGGTTACCCTGTTATTAATAAAGGATAGTTCTTGCTTGAATTGGTGCATCATAGAAACCATGTCAGCTTGTATTGTGTTCCTCAGGGATACTAACATTTCCTTAACCAGCGTGTCCATTACAGGCTGGTTGGTGGTTGGGAAAAGAGTTATGGCGTCTCCATTGTTGATAGAAGTAGGCAATTGGGAGGGTGGATGGTTCATCTCTTTGGAAATGGGTTCTGGGGTGTCCAACCTCATCCTTGCCTTAGCTGGGCTTCCTGATATCGAAGTGGTGGTAGGTGGCTCGCTGGGATTTGAGGGAGCGCTGTCCATCTCTGAAGAGTCATTGATTAGAGTCAGGTCCATTTCCGTGACAGAATTCCCCTTATGAGGGGACGTTGTATGGTGAGGGCTTCTGTCCCGTACGGGTGTGGTAGTTTCGTTATCCCGGTTCCTTCGGTCTGCAGGCTGGAACATGTAGGCTGTGATTTTCTGTATAGGTCTGTCTTCCTTTCTTTTGCTGGCCATCTAGGTCTTGAGCGTAGGATAGCGTATGAGCAGATGTTTGCTCAGTATTTGGTTGCGAACTGTTGGGATCACTTTGTATGGCCCGCAATGGCGTGTTGAGCTTAGGGTAGGGAGGCCATTTCAGCTTCTGGCTATCCGCCGGTTAATGCAGAATTTGCCGGTGGAGGGGGAAGTAGGGTGTTATAGGGTGGTATTGGCCCCTTAGCATAGGGGTCCCAAGTAGGGACCGTGTTCGACTGTGTGGCCCTTTAGGTGTCAGCTGGCGGGATCAGCCTGACTTGAAATGTAGGTTGATGTGCAGGGGTCAGAGGTAAGAGTGTGGGGTAATATGCCAGGTAACAGTGAAGGTTTCCTTAGTTTCCTAAGATCAGAATTATTCCACAGGTCGCTTTATGTCCAGTTTCCCCACAGCAGTCACTTTATCTTTGGGCTGGATCACTGCATTCAGGGCTGTGGAGAGGTTGAACCACTTTGCTCAGCTGCGTGTGTTGTTAGATAGTAATGCTGAGGAGTAGAAGTGCTCTCAGAGGAGCTCTGGGTGTACCAAAATGGCCGCCGTATGGGGAATCCTGGGGTAATACTCTGCAATATAGATAAATAGGTGCCCCACAAACCTAATCAGTTTCTCCCCACTTTGTGTCAGGTTCTCTTAGGAGTCTGAGTCTCTGCTGGTAACGTCTGAGGATTAAGGCCTGTTATTGGGAGTTCCAAGATGGCGGCCGCGGAGGCCTCACTGAAGCCGGGGACTCAATTTCGGGCCGCTCCCGCGCTTGTTACCGCCGCTATCCTTGAAATGCTGCAAAACATGGGCCAGGAATAGGATGATGGACAGGGTCCCAGGGCGGGTGTCAATCCGATTGCCGAGCAGCGCTGATGGGGTACAGGCTGAGCGGGATGCCGCTGGCCGAGTTCCGGTCGGCCTAGGCTGCAATCGCGTGCGGGATCTCTCTGTTGTGGCCCTAAAAAGATCTCCCAGGTGAAGAGTGAGAGGTGCAGGGTTGGGAGATGTGCTGTAGATGGACTCACCAAGGATTTGATGTACTGGATGGCGGTGGATTAGCCGGAGCTCAGTAGGCTGCCTCCATCTCCTTCCTTGCCAGGTCACGCCCCCCAGTTTTTCAAATAAAATGAGATAGAATCCGGTAAAAGAAAGTGCACAAGAGAAGGCATTCTTTCAGGAAAACACCCAATGTGAAAGGGTTAATCAAAAATGTTCATCCATAGTGTGATCACTGAAAACCTCCACCTCCAGATAATCAGATAATCATTTTTGATTAACCCTTTCACATTGGGTGTTTTCCTGAAAGACTGCCTTCTCTTGTGCACTTTCTTTTACCGGATTCTATCTCATTTTATTTGAAAGACTATTGGGACATTTATCAACTGTGAATCTCATGTATTAATTTATTGGGACAATATACTGACAGCAATACATGAAGCGCCGCTGCTTTATATGATTGTAGATTTGGATTTTAGGTTTTATCTATAGACCTTGGTGGCTGGCTGCTAACTTATCAATTTTCACTGGATTCTAGTCATAAAAAGTTATTTTTAGCGTGGATATACTCTTGATAGATAAATCAATCATGGTGTCAAAAATAAAAATGCTGATAATGCCAAATATAATTATATAACCACTGAAGAGCAATCAAGTAATCCAATAACTATTGGGAATTATGATGGTAGATAAATAAAAATACAATAAAAATAAATAAATAACTATAAAAAATAAATAAATTAAAATAAAAATAGAATGAAAAAAAAAAATATATATATATATACAATAAAAAAAGTTGGGGCAGGTCCTTCAATGCAATATTCCAAAGTTTACTGTAGAATTCTTTTAGTTACAGGTCATACAACCATCAGCTACTGTACAGTTTCAAACGATCCTCATTCTTTCTCAAGCTGTGTGTGTGTATTCATCGCACACAACTCTAAACTAAATACTATTCACAGAGTGTAACCACACAGGTGCCTCTCCCATTGCCATAATGATCACAATTTTAACCCCTTAACTGCATATAGACATTAAGAAAAACAAAAAAGGAAAAGGAAAATCAAACCATCAATTTGAAATTACCATCAAAAATATGCATCATACATAAACATTTATATCACTCATCCTGGCTAGGTCATCGACGGTATCATTATATTTCCTTACGGAAAAATATAAATCATTCTTGTTTAATCTTCAATCAATTCATACATTTGTTCTTCATCTAAAAAGAGAATTGTAGCACCAAATTACCACCAGAGGGTTTTACAGGAACAAATGTAGATCATAGTCACGATTCATACCATGAGGGTATAGTGAGTGGAGTCTATTAATCCACCACACTTCCCTCTGTCTAAGTTTCAGAATTCTATCGCCCCCTCTCCTATCCTCATGCATTTCTTCAAAAATCATACATTTTAAATCAGAATCCTTATGTCCCATTTCCATAAAATGTTTTGGGACTGGTAGACCTGGTTGTTTAGTTCTTATAGAACTGCGA
Source organism: Glandirana rugosa (assembly GCA_018402905.1). Lineage (NCBI taxonomy): Eukaryota > Metazoa > Chordata > Amphibia > Anura > Ranidae > Glandirana > Glandirana rugosa. The sequence goes on from BLSH010231376.1 coordinate 367,617, forward strand.
TGTTGGGCAATCCTATCCTTCATCTTTTGTGTGGTCTCACCGACATACACCACACCACTGGCATGTTAAAACATATATTATATAGGACGATTGACACGTATGGAAACCCCCAATTCTCACTTTACTCTCATCAGAAGGGTTAATGAATATGTCACCCCTCATCAGCAACCGACATTGAATACAATTTAAACAGGGAAAACAGCCTTCCCTTTTCCTTCCCAAAAATGTGGTACTACTCGTCGGCTTCCTCCTATACTCCGATCTCACCAATGTATCTCTCCATGTTTTATTCCTATGGTATGCATTAATAGGTATTTCTTGAAACATCTCAATTTGAGGATAAGCACACTTGAGTAGTGGTCAGTGTCTCCTAATACTTTTAAATACCTCCTCACTATAGCCATGATATTGGAGATAAAATGGAATTCTTAGTTCCACATATTTTTCTATTCCCAACTATGCCCTCCCAGTCTAATTTATCACTCTCTTGTTTGATAATATTATCTGGATAACCCCAATTCCTGAATTTCTGGCACATTTCAGAGATCCTTTCCTTCTGTCTACTTCTATCACTGACAATGCGTTTGACCCTGCATAACTGGCTTCTCACTATAGATCTGAATACATGTGGAGGATGAAAACTGTCGTATAGGAGGAGTTGGTTCCTATCAGTGGGTTTCACATACAAATCTTACTCCATCTTTCCCTTCTCAATATAAATGGTAGTGTCCAGAAATGGTATGGAAGTCATACCCACATGAATTTTAAATTGGATTTCTGGACAAAAAGAATTCAATGTCTCATGAAATCTCTGAAGAGATTCAATGTCGCCTCTCCATATCGCAAACACATCGTCTATAAAGCGCCACCAAGCGGTGCAGTACCTCTGAAAAAGTTCATTTCTGAAAATGTATTTCTGTTCAAAATTATTCATAAATGCGCATGCAAATGGAGAGGCGACATTAGAACACATTGCAACTCCAGTCAATTGGAGAAAGTATTGATCCCGAAATAAAAAATAGCTATTAGACAAAATGACTTGAAATAGTTCCTTAACCACTTCCCGCCCGGCGTATAGACAAATGACGTCCGGGCGGGGGGTTCATTATCCTGACTGGACGTCTATTGACGTCCTCAGGATAATGCGCGATCGCGCGCCCCCGGGGGCGCGCATCGCGGCGATCGGTGGTGCCGTGGGTCAGTCTGACCCACAGCATTACCGACTGAGGTAAAAGGCTTCGATCCGAAGCCTTTTACCATGTGATCAGCCGTGACCAATCACGGCTGATCACAGTGTAAATAGGAAGAGCCGTTGATCGGCTTTTCCTCTGCTCAGGTCTGCAGACCTGAGCAGCGGAGAGCCGATCGGCTGCTCTCCTGACAGGGGGGGGCTGCGCTGAACATTTATCAGCGCAGCCACCCTCAGGATCACCCCACTGGACCACCAGGGAGCCGGATCAAGACCCCAGGGAGCCCCCCCCGGACATCATGCAGAGGCCGCCCAGGACCACCAGGCAAGGACCACAGAGGCCGCCCAGGACCACCAGGGAGCCCCCACTAGACCACCAGGTAAGGGCATTTTTGTGCACTGTAGGGATGGCACTGTGCCCATGTATGATGCCTGCCAGTGCCATCCCTAACAGTGCTTGTTGCATCTGTGCCCACCACTGCCACCTATAAGTGCCCACCTGTGCCCACCTGTGTCACCTATCAGTGCCCACCTGTGTCACCTATCAGTGCCCACCTGTGCCACCTATCAGTGCCCACCTGTGCCACCTAAAAGTGCCCACCTGTGCCACCTAAAAGTGCCACCTGTCATTGCCCATCAGTACCCAGTGCCACTTATCAGTGCCGCCTATGAGTGTCCATCAGTGCCGCATATCAGTGCCACGTATCAGTGCCCATCAGTGTTGCTTGTCAGTGCCGCCCATCAGTGCTGTATATGTGCCCCATCATCAGTGCAACCTTATCAGTGCCACCTCATCAGTGCCAATCTGTACTGCCTCATCAGTGCCCGTCAGTGTAGCCTCATCAGTGCCCATCAGTGTAGTCACATCAGTGCCCGTCAGTGAAGGAGAAAATGTACTTTATACAAATTTTTGTGACAGAAACAAAGAAAATTTTTTTTTTTTTCAAAATTTTCAGTCTTTTTTTGTTTATAGCGGCGATCAGAAATGACGCAGAGGCGATCAAATACCACCAAAAGAAAGCTCTATTGTGGGAACAAAATGATAAAAATTTTGTTTGGGTACAATGTCGCACGACCGCGCAATTCTCATTCGAAACGCATCAGCACTGAAAGCTGAAAATTGGTCTGGGCAGGAAGTGTTCTAAGTGCCCGGTATTGAAGTGGTTAATCAATCGGATCTGTGGTGGTGAAAATTTGCCACTGTTCTTAATCAGTTCCATAGCCGATTCGATTCCCTCCAGATGAGGTATAGAGGTATATAAGCTCTCAACATCCAAAGTCACTAATATTTCCCCTTCTTGACATCGTGGTAAAGATTTTATTTTACATAAGAAGTTATTTGTATCCTTAATATATGATTGAGTTTCTTTAAGCAGGGGGGTGAGAATTTTATCCAAAAGTTGGGCAGTAGGAGCAAAAATCGAGTCTCTTCCTGATACAATAGGACATCCCAGGGGAACCCTGGTGTCCTTATGTCTTTTAGGCAATATATATAACACAGGAATCTTAGGATGAGTGGGCAACAAAAATTCAAACAGATCGCGAGTGATCACTCCTTGTTTAGTTGCTGGCTTCAACACACTCTCCAATGTTTTTCTAATACCCCAAGTAGGATCCAAGGGCAGCCTTTTATAAATCCTGGAATCATTTAGCTGACGGAGGATTTCCTCCTCATATGCTTGGGGGTCTATGATAACAATTGAACTCCCCTTATCCGCAGGTTTCGCAATAATGTCATCCCTTTAACCTAATGTCCTGAAAGCTAATCTTTCTTCTAACACTTCAATCCGTGCTGTCAATTCCCTGATATCCTTAGTTACCTCTTTAACAAAAGTCTCAACAGGTGCATATGTAGTTGGTGGGACTGATTTGGATTTTGCCAATAAACCCAAAGTTTTGCAAGTAAGTGTATTTTCAGTAAGATCATCATTCAAACAGGGTTTATGCAAAAATGTACCTTCCCTCTAATATTACGGAAAGTCTGTACAGATCTATATCTAGTTGAAATTTATTCAAATATTCCTTAGGGCAGAAAGACAAACCACGCCTACCTCTTCCGTTGTCAATACCCGTGCCGAGATATTGTGGATCAGGTCTCCCATGATCTGCCTCGATTGCTCCGGGGACGAAAACCGCAATCCAGACCCGCAGTGTCCTCTCTGTTTTGTCGGGACCTCATTTGCATACGAGGACTACCTCCCCATCAGTTTTGTCTTAGAAAAAGAGACGAGGAGTCAGTGTTGGTGTTAGTTGTAGATGAGCTGTCTGTTGTCTCCCTCCTGCCTATACCAATATCCATGCAATCTCATCGCGTATATGGTCGCAGACACCTGTACACCTGATTCATTTGGTAGTCCTCATTGTCCCGATCAAACGTATTACTTTTTTGTACTTCCAAATCAGTACTGTGTTTAGTAACACTGATATCAACTGTTTCTTTCAATTTCACAAAATCCTCAGGTGATACAGCACTCAATAAATCCTGTTGTACTTTCTTTAATTGTTCCAACACCACATTTAATTCCTTCTGGATATATAAGATAGTAAGTGTCATCAGGTCAAAGGAGCATTTATTGAGTATTTGCATAAATGTGGTCTTCTATTCCTCATTATCACTAAATAGTGTGGGTGAAAGTCTTACCCGCAGTCCCCTTGGAATCCTTTGTACACAATGGTATTCAGCCAAGGTGAGGCCATGCAACTCCAATGAGGTGTACTTCTTACGTAATTTCTCCCATGATTGGGTATTATATACGGGGGTGTTTCCTGTAAGAAATTCTCTAGATCCGGCAACCTGAGACACAATCTCCATGGTCTCATCCTGGGTGAATGAAATCATGCTTCCATCTAATAAATGTTTATGTATAATATGTATAATGACACTGTCGATGACCTAGCTGGGATGAGTGATATAAATGTTTATGTATGATGCATATTTTTGATGGTAATTTCAAATTGGTTGGCTTGATTTTCCTTTTCCTTTTTTGTTTATTCTTAATGTCTATATGCGGTTAAGGAGTAGAGCTGAGCGAACACCTGGACGTTCGGGTTCGGAGGGTCCGAACGAACTTTGGAAAAAAGTCCGGGTTCGGCACCAAACGTTGCCCGAACTTTATCCCGGATCCCGATCCCTATTGAAGTCAATGGGGACCCGAAGTTTTAGGCACAAAAATGGCTGTAACAAAGTCCTGGCAAGTGCTAGAGGGCTGCAAAAGGAAGTAAAATGGGGGTAAGAGTAGGGCAATTGCCCTACAAAAAATGGGGATAGGGAAAATATATTAAAATCAAATAAAAAAATGGGAAGGGGGGGTGGATGTGGAGTAGGAGCATAGAGGTTGACTAAGCCGTGGCAGTAGGTGGAAGTGGCGGTGGTGGAGGAGGAGGTAGCCAACACTGTATTTTTTTTGTTTGTTTGTAATTGGGGTAGCCCCCAAAATATTGAGGCCTATTCAAAATAACAAGTATACGAATGGCTGTGTGAGTCCGGTCTAAATGTTTACTCTGCACAAGGTACAGACAAGTCTTGTGGGATCCATGCCTGGTTCATTTTAATAAAGGTTAGCTTGTCCACGTTGGCTGTGGACTAACAGCTGCGCTTGTCTGTGATAATGCCCCCTGCCGTGCTAAACACACGTTCAGACAATACACTGGCTGCAGGGCAGGCCAGCACCTCCAAGGCATAAACGGCAAGCTCAGGCCATGTGGCCAATTTGGAGACCCAGAAGTTGAATGGGGCAGACCCATCAGTCAGTACGTGTAGGCGTATGCACACATACTCTTGCACCATGTTGCTGAAATGCTGCCTCCTGCTAAAACGTTGTCTATCGGCTGGTGGTGCTGTCTGTTGTGGTGGGCTGCTGACAAAGCTTTGCCACATTTCGGCCATGCTAACCCGGCCTTCTGAGGTGCTGGCGGTGGCACAGCTGCGTTGGTGGTCTCTTCCTCCTCCTCCTCCTCTGCCCTCGCCTTGTGCTTCTGCTGAGCCCCCGGTGTCATTTGGGAATGCCCTCAGCAGCGCCTCTACCAGTGTGCGCTTGTAGTCACGCATCTTCCTCTCACGCTCCAGTGAGGGAATTAAGGACAGAACGTTGTCCTTGTAACGGGGATCCAGCAGGGTGGCCACCCAGTAATCAGAGGAAGTTACAATGTGGGCAACTCGGCTGTCATTGCGCAGGCACTGCAGCATGTAGTCAGCCATGTGTGCCATGCTGCCCATAGGCAAAGACAAGCTGTCCTCTGTGGGAGGTATATCATCTGTGTCCTCTGTATCCCCCCAGCCACACTCCAGTGATGCCCACGAGCTGCGTTGGGTGCCACCCTGCTGCGATTCCTCCTCCTCCTCATCTTCCTCGTCCTCCTTGTCCTCCAGAACTGTGCCCTGGCTTGAATATTTTTGACCTGGCCTATGCTGGTGCAGGAACCCACCCTCCGAGCCACTTGCGAATGACTGGCCTGATAACCGTGGAAATGACCCTTCTTCCTCCTCCTAATCCTCCTGTGCCACATCCTCTTCCATCATGGCCCAAAGTGTTGAGAACAGCGGCATCGGCACTGGCCATGTTGGTGGAGTACTCAAAACACCGCAATACGGTACACAGGTCTCGCATGGAGGCCCACTCGTTGGTGGTGAAGTGTTGCTGTTCCTCAGAGCGACTGACCCATGCGTGCTGCAGCTGAAACTCCACTATTGCCTGCTGCTGCTCGCACAGTCTCTCCAGCATGTGCAAGGTGGAGTTCCACCTTGTGGGCACGTCGCATATGAGGCGGTGAGCGGGAAGGCCGAAGTTCCACTGCAGCGCAG
>BLSH010231376.1:376519-388170 GCA_018402905.1 Glandirana rugosa
GAAATCTCAAATTACTCCAACAATCTGATCGTTGTGCACGATTGTAGCGATTGTTGTGTTATGCAGAGTTTGATCTGCAATCTGCAATCTGTCACTCAAAGCAGCAGTAAGTGAAATCTCAAATTTCTGCAATCTGTCCCTCAGAGCAACAGCAGTAGTAATCTCAGGATGCAGGATCAGATGTTAAAATGTCTGCAATCTCTCCCTCACAAAAACGCTGCCAGCATCCTCTCCCTACACTAACCCAAGAGCATGTGACATGCAGCACTGTGACTCCAGCTTATAAAGAGGCTGGGTCACATGATGCACTGGCCAATCACAGCCATGCCATTAGTAGGCATGGCTGTGATGGCTTCTAAGGGCAAACCAGTGAAACGCATGTTGATTGGCTGCCCTTCAGCTATTCAACATGCGTGATCAACTACCAGAACCCAGAACCCGAACCCGAACGTTTTTTGAAATGTCCGTGTTCCAGTCCGGGTCACGGACACCCGAAAGATTGGTACAGACCAGAACGTTACAGTCCGGGTTCGCTCAACACTATTAAGGAGTTATAAGGAGAAAATCATTGTGGGCAACATTAAGAGAGAGATGTTACTGAAGAATGGAGACAATAAAGGAGCATCTCATTAAGAAATTTCACTCATATTCAACTAGAACATCCACCATAAACAATTGGAAAGTATCATTAGAAAACTTTGGAGACTGTTAACAGCAGATAGATTCCTGCCACAAATATTACCGAAGAATTCAAAGTACCCATAGGAGAGCACCAACTCTTAGAGATCTCATAGCAAAGAACGTGATAGAACAAACATACACGTTCTTTCAGGGAAAAGGATTTTAACCGTGTAAAAATTGTTTTGCATGTTGACATATTAAGCATAATAAGAGAAAGAAAGAAGAATTTGAATCTACTGTAACTCGTAAAAAATATAACATTAGAGAATTCATATCATTAGGACAGAAGGAGCGGTTTATGTTTTGGAATGCCCATTCCACTCAGAACAGGTCTCGCCATGGTCGACCAAAGAAGTTGAGTGCACATGCTCAGCATCATATCCAGAGGTTCAAATGGTGTCAATCTTGTGTGGCGGCAACCAGGTGAGGAGTACAAAGACAAGTGTGTCTTGCCTACAGTCCAGCATGGTGGTGGGAGTGTCATGATCTGGGGCTGCATGAGTGCTGCCAGCACTGGGGAGCTACAGTTTATTGAGGGAACCATGAATGCCAACAATTTTTCTGCCCCTGTTTAATAAGGGCATGTCATTACAATTTTTAAAATAATTTACAACAGCAAGGCCCATTCCTGTGCCCAACAAGAGTAACTGTGAGGGGTTACAGTGTTCTGCCACCGCCAACACCCAAGGCCCAATTTTTCTTCTCCTGTTTGACTAGAGCATGTCATTACAACTGTAGCCATGGTCCCCCTTAGGGGTGGCTAGTTGCTGTGGTCCACCTGGTCACACTGTCCTCAGTCACATCCAAACCGCATCCAGAGTCATCAAACCGGCTGGAAAACTTTGTTTTGTTTGTTTATTAGGGAATTAACTTGGATAGGGCTAGGGTTGTTGTGGGATGCCCAGTTCTTAAACGGGACCATACTATATACACCTCTGTATATACATTCCTCTTCCTTCTCTCCAGTACATAACTTGCTGACCTTATTCCTCTTACCTGCACTCCTCTTATGCAGACTTTGATCTCCTTGTTCCTCTCACCTGCTCTTCTCGTATGCAGACTTTGATCTCCTCGTTCTCATCTGCACTTCTATTAGTTTTCTTCAGGTGAGACCCAGAAGGAAATTTACTAGGCCTCCAGCTTTCTTCAGCCTAACTAACTAGTGAGCCATGCTATATTGGGAACAGGACCTTCGGACCACCCATTACAGGCTGGGACAGTTGATCCCCAAAGTGTAGAATAAAAGTTCCAACTGTGCTAGCCGGCTCGATGGACTACTACTCCAAGCCCATCCTCTTCTTCCAGGCCCTGCAAGCCACTCCAACTGCAAAGGCCTTCTCCACTACCACAGTGACACCAGTCCCTTACTGACTTCTGCATCCTTCCCAGACTGTCTCTCACCCAGCTCCGGCATGCCTCCACAGCCTCCCAGGGTGTTTGTCACACGCCGACCACTGGTGGACTCCTTGCTGAGCTTCTCCAGGAGCCCTGTCTGTTGTTCTCCTGCTACCTTGTGCCTCTCCTCTAGGATCTCACTATCCTCCAGGATGCACCTGAGCCCCAGGCCTCAAGATCACCCCCCAGACTGGGGGCTCCCAGTGAGGCCTCCGCAACCTCAGCTACATTCCAGCTCTTCCATCCGAACTCACTCCTCCCTGACTAGGCTGACTCTGGGTATTTAAGGAGGCCAAGAAACAAAAACAATCAGGCCTGACTTAATTCCTCCTCAGCTCACAAAAAACTCTCACCGGCTCCTACCCAAGCAGGGGGTGCTACATAATTTTTAAAATAATTTTCAACAACAAACAACAGGGCCTATACCTGCACCCAACAAAAGTAACTGTGAGGGGTTACAGTGTTCTGGTACCACCAACACCTAAGACCCAATTTTTCTGCACCTGTTTGACTGGGGCATGTCATTACAATTTTTGAAATCATTTTCAACAGCAGGACCCAGTCCTGCGCCCAACAAGTGTAACTGGGAGCGGTTACAGTGTACTGGAACTGCCAACACCCAAGGCCCAATTTTTCTGCACCTGTTTATTTGACAGTTATTTTATAGGTAAGGGCAGGCCACCCAGTGACATAACCAAGTGACTCTGCCCCCTTATGACATCATGTGACATCAGAGGGGGCAGGTCATCCATTTACATCACTGGGTGGACCCGCCCCTTCTTATAAAACAACTTTAAAACTGAAGACGGCCCATTCTGGGAGTTGCCTCATGAAGGCATGGCAGCGGTGGTGGAGAAAAAAGGAGGAAGAAGATGAAGTAGAGAATGACAACGAGAGGAAGGAGGAAGACCAAAAGAAGAAGCAGAAGACCTGAAGAAGGAGTGGGGCTGGAGAAGATGGAGGAAGAAAGAAGGCGAATCAGGGGAAGAAAAAGAGCTATTTTACAATAAAGGATTTGTCAAAAACTGTCTACTGTTTTTTGTAACACTACTACATTCCTTTTTTGGTGAATGGGTAGGGCTACATTGTAGCCCTACCCATTCACATGGGGGGTCGGGATCTGGGGGCCCCCTTATTAAAGGGGGCTTCCAGATTCCAATAAACACCCCGCCCACAGGCCCTCACAACCACCAGCCAGGGTTGTGGGGATGAGGTCCTTCCCCTCATCAACATGGGGACAAGGTGCTTTGGGGGGGACCCCAAAGCACCCTCCCCACATTGAGGGCATGTGGCCAGGTATGGTACGGAGGGGGGTGCTCATTTTCTCCCCCAGCTCCTGCCCTGCCAGGTTGCATGCTCGGATTAGGGTCTGGTATTATCTTGGGGGGACCCCCATGCCATTTTTTTTTTTTTTAATTTTAGCACAGGGTTCCCCTTAAAATCCATACCAGACCTGAAGGGCCTGGCACGGACTTTAGGGGGGACCCCCACGCAATGCTTTTTCAGTGATTTCTTATCTATATTGCCAGGAACCGGCAATATATTACCGCCGCAAGCCATTTTAAGTGACAATTTTTCCTTTACAAATGTCGTTTTGCTCTGGCACTGTTCTAAACATCCCACAGATTCGCTACTTTAGGCATACTAAGGGGAACCCCCAAGGCATGATATTTAAAGGAACATTTAATTTTTATTGTTTCACTTTAAGCATTATTAAAATCCCTGTTCCTGAAAAAAACTATCAATTTAAAAACTTTTTTTTGCATTGATTGTCCCCTAGGGCAGGACCCAGGTCCCCATACACTTTTTATGGCAATAACTTGCATATAAGCCTTTAAAATGAGAACTTTTGATTTTTCATGTTCGAGTCCCATTCATTGTGTTCGCACAATTTTTTTGTCTGTTCGCAAGTTCTGGTGCGAACCGAACTGAGGGGTGTTCTGCCCATCCCTAGTCAACATAAGTTTTAAATTTGTTCAGGTTCTTTTCTGGAGCAAATTTGAGGCCCTTATCTAAAACTTTAATTTCTTGTTCGGTCAAACTAATTTCACTAATCTTAAAGATCCCATCCCCTATTATTCTCGTTTTCTTTTGTTTTTTGAACCCTGTTCGACATCCTCTCGTCTTTCTGGGTTTTTCTATGTCTCGGTTCTAATACAGGTTATCTCTTGTTTCCGTCTCCTCCACCTGATCTTTGTCCATGTTGTCTTTCCTCTAAAAAAATAGTGGTTATGATATGGAGTATATGGGGGAGCTGGGCTCCTCCTTCCATGATCATATTCGCAAAGTTTTTGCAACCAGTGGTCAGAGAACCAAATCTTATCTAAGAGACACCAAACATGTCATACAATTGTTAAATGATATTAAATTGGATTCTGGACAAATTTGTCTTGCAACAGCTGACGTGGCCTCTTTGTACACAATCATCAATCACCATGCAGCCTTGCAGGCTACTAGGTGGGCCCTGAGAGAAATTAGTGAATTAGAGTGTCCACAAAGGCAGTTCATACAGAAGTGCCTGAAATATAGCTTTGGACGTAACCATTTTTGGTATGATCATACGTACTATAAACAAATACAAGGCATAGCAATGGGGGGCTAAGTACACGCCAAGTGTGGCTAACCTGTACATGGCTTAATGGGAGGAGGATGCTATTTACGCTAACAGACCGGATCAACTGATCATGTACAAAAGGTATATTATTTAAGAAAAAAGGTTTGGCTGCACATTTTAAAAATTAGGTCTCCGGCACTGCACTGCAAAAATGATAACAGAGCTAAACATGTTTAATTTCTGTTCACAAACATTTAAATACAAATTTATAAATGCACGATAGAATTTTACTATAGCAAATATGTTTAGTATTAGATAAAGCAGAATAAATAACAAAATACATTTATGGTTGACGATCTAAAAATCTAGAAAATGTTAAACATTCTTGTTATATCTGACATAATTTCATATTTTTATCCTACTGTTCAGCATGTAACTGTGAATATCAAGGGCTGGTGCTGAAAATTGGTGAAATCATGCATCTGAATGAAGGGCCCGAAGACTGTAAAAGTATAAAATGTGGAATAAATGGAACAGAAGAATCTTCATGTTTTGAAACTCCAAAACCTACTATGGGTATGGTTATGTTTCTTTAAATGCTGCAACATTGTATAATTGGCTATTTGATAATCAAACTGTAGTTTCAAACATATTAATGCATTTTTTTGTCCAAAAACAACCTGCCAGCTACCAGTTCCCATTTATATTCTGTGGGTTAAAAATGGTTGAGAGTTTGTGACTAGAGTTGAGCGAACCCGGACTGTAAAGTTCGGGTACGACTTTGGGGTGTCCGTGCCCCGAACCCGGACATTGAAAAAAGTCCGGCTTCGGTATTCGGGTATTTTTTGCGCCTTTTCTATGGCTGCAGGGCTGCCAATCAACAAGCGTTTTACTCGTTTGCCCTTAGAAGCCATCACAGCCATGCCTACTAATGGTGTGGCTGTGATTGGCCAGTGCATCATGTAACCCAGATATTTTTTGCGCCTGTTGAATAGCTGCAGGGCAGCCAATCAACAAGCGTTTCACTCGTTTGCCCTTAGAAGCCAACACAGCCATGCCTGCTAATGGCATTGCTGTGATAGGCTAGTGCATCATGTGACCCAGCCTCTATATGAGCTGGAGTCACGTATGCTGTGTGTCACATCGTCTCAGGCTAGTGTAGGGCATGCTGCCGGCGCTGTGAGGGATATATTACTGATCTAATATGATCTCATCCTGCATTACAGACAGATTCCTGGCGGTGCTGTGAGGGAAAAGCTTAGTGTTCTAAAACCATCTGATAATGGACTAGGTAGAGTTTACTAGTGCTGTGAGGGATAGATTACCTATCTAATATGATCTCATCCTGCATTACAGAAAGGTTCCTGGTGATGCTGTGAGGGGAAAGCTTAGCATTCTAAAAAGATCTGATACTGGACTAGATACAGTTTACTAGTGCTGTGAGGGATAGATTACTGATCTAATATCATCTCATTCTGCATTACAGACAGGTTCCTGGTGGTGTTGTGTGGGGAAAGCTTAGCATTCTAAAACCATCTGATACTGGACTAGGTGCAGTATACTGGTGCTGTGAGGGACAGATTATTGTTCTAAAATCATCTCCTAGTTCTATAGGGAGAGGTTCCTGCTGGTGCTGTGAGGGACAGATTATTGTTCTAAAATCATCTCCTAGTGCTATAGGAAGAGGTTCCTGCTGCTGCTGTGAGGGACACATTACTGTTCTAAAATCATCTCATAGTGCTATAGGGAGAGGTTCCTGCTGGTGATGTGAGGGACAGATTATTGTTCTAAAAGCATCTCCTACTGCTATAGGGAGAGGTTCCTGCTGGTGCTGTGGGGGACAGATTATTGTTCTATAATCATCTCTTAGTGCTATAGGGAGAGGTTCCTGCTGGTGCTGTGAGGGGCAGATTATTGTTCTAAAATCATCTCCTACTGCTATAAGGAGAGGTTCCTACTGGTGCTGTGAGGGACAGATTATTGTTCCAAAATCATCTCCTAGTGCTATAGGGAGAGGTTCCTGCTGGTGCTGTGAGGGACAGATTATTGTTCTAAAATCATCACATACTGCTAGAGGGAGAGGTTCCTGCTGGTGCTGTGAGGGACAGATTATTGTTTTAAAATCATCTCCTAGTGCTATAGGGAGAGGTTCCTGCTGGTGCTGTGAGGGGCAGATTATTGTTCTAAAATCATCTCCTACTGCTATAAGGAGAGGTTCCTACTGGTGCTGTGAGGGACAGATTATTGTTCCAAAATCATCTCCTAGTGCTATAGGGAGAGGTTCCTGCTGGTGCTGTGAGGGACAGATTATTGTTCTAAAATCAATACCTAGTGCTATAGGGAGAGGTCCCTGCTGGTGCTGTGAGGGACAGATTATTGTTTCAAAATCATCTACTGTTATAGGGAGAGGTTCCTGCTGTAGCATCGAGGGACAGATTATTGTTCTAAAATCATCTCCTAGTGCTATAAGGAGAGGCTCCTGCTGGTGCTGTGAGGGATAGATTAATGTTCTAAAATCATCTTTACTGCTATAGGGAGAGGTTCCTGCTGGTGCTTTGAGGGACAGATTATTGTTCTAAAATAATCTCCTAGTGCTATAGAGAGAGGTTCCTGCTGGTGCTGTGAGGGACATATTATTGTTCTAAAATCATCTCCTAGTGCTATAGGGAGAGGTTCCTGCTGCTCCTGTGAGGGACAGATTATTGTTCTAAAATCATCTCCTAGTGCTATAGGAAGAGGTTCCTGCTGCTGCTATGAGGGACAGATTATTGTTCCAAAATCATCTCTTAAAGCTATAGGGAGAGGTTCCAGCTGGTGCTGTGAGGGACAGATTATTGTTCCAAAATCATCTCCTAGTGCTATAGGGAGAGGTTCCTGCTGGTGCTGTGAGGGACAGATTATTGTTCTAAAATAATCTCCTAGTGCTATAGGGAGAGGTTCCTGCTGATGCTGTGAGGAATAGATTATTGTTCTAAAATCATCACATACTGCTAGAGAGAGAGGTTCCTACTGCTCCTGTGAGGGACAGATTATTGTTCTAAAATCATCTCCTAGTGCTACAGGGAGAGGTTCCTGCTGGTGATGTGAGGGACAGATTAATGTTCTAAAATCATCAACTAATGCTATATGGAGAGGTTCCGGCTGGTGCTGTGAGGGACAGATTATCGTTCTAAAATCATCTCTAGTGCTAAAGGGAGAGGTTCCTGTTGGTGCTGTGAGAGACAGATTATTGTTCCAAAATCATCTCCTAGTGATATAGGGAGAGGTTCCTGCTGGTGCTGTGAGGGACAGATTATTGTTCCAAAATCATCTCCTAGTGCTATAGGGAGAGGTTCCTGCTGGTGCTGTGAGGGACAGATTATTGTTCCAAAATCATCTCCTAGTGCTATAAGGAAAGGTTCCTGCTGGCGCTGTGAGGGACAGATTATTGTTCTAAAATCATCTCCTAGTGCTATAGGGAGAGGTTCCTGCTGGTGCTTTGAGGGACAGATTATTGTTCTAAAATAATATCCTAGTGCTATAGAGAGAGGTTCCTGTGGTGCTCTGAGGGACATATTATTGTTCTAAAATCATCTCCTAGTGCTATAGGGAGAGGTTCCTGCTGCTCCTGTGATGGACAGATTATTGTTCTAAAATCATCTCCTAATGCTATAGGAAGAGGTTCCTGCTGCTGCTGTGAGGGACAGATTATTGTTCCAAAATCATCTCCTAAAGCTATAGGGAGAGGTTCCAGCTGGTGCTGTGAGGGACAGGTTATTGTTCCAAAATCATCTCCTAGTGCTATAGGGAGAGGTTCCTGCTGGTGCTGTGAGGGACAGATTATTGTTCTAAAATCATCTCCTAGTGCTATAGGGAGAGGTTCCTGCTGATGCTGTGAAGAATAGATTATTGTTCTAAAATCATCACATACTGCTAGAGAGAGAGGTTCCTACTGCTCCTGTGAGGGACAGATTATTGTTCTAAAATCATCTCCTAGTGATATAGGGAGAGGTTCCTGCTGGTGATGTGAGGGACAGAATAATGTTCTAAAATCATCAACTAGTGCTATAGGGAGAGGTTCCTGCTGGTGCTGTGAGGGACAGATTATCGTTCTAAAATCATCTCTAGTGCTAAAGGGAGAGGTTCCTGTTGGTGCTGCGAGGGACAGATTATTGTTCCAAAATCATCTCCTAGTGATATAGGGAGAGGTTCCTGCTGGTGCTGTGAGGGGCAGATTATTGTTCTAAAATCATCTCCTATTGCTATAGGGAGAGGTTCCTTCTGGTGCTTTGAGGGACAGATTATTGTTCTAAAACCCTCTCCTAGTGCTATAGGGAGAGGTTCCTGCTGCTACTGTGAGGGACAGATTATTGTTCTAAAATCATCTCCTAGTGCTATAGGGAGAGGTTCCCGCTACTCCTGTGAGGGACAGAATATTGTTCTAAAATCATCTCCTAGTGCTATAGGGAGAGGTTCCTGCTGGTGCTGTAAGGGACAGATTATTGTTCCAAAACCATATCCTAGTGTTATAGGGAGAGGTTCCTGCTGGTGCTGTGAGGGACAGATTATTGTTCCAAAATCATCTCCTAGTGCTATAGGGAGAGGTTCCTGCTGGTGCTGTGAGGGACAGATTATTGTTCCAAAATCATCTTCTAGTGCTATAGGGAGAGGTTCCTGCTGGTGCTGTGAGGGACAGATTATTGTTCTAAAATCATCTCCTAGTGCTATAGGAAAAGGTTCCTGCTGGTGCTGTGGGGGACAGATTATTGTTCTAAAAGCATTTCCAACTGCTATAGGGAGAGGTTCCTGCTGTTGCTGTGAGGGACAGATTATTGTTCTAAAATCATCTCCTAGTGGTATATGGAGAGGTTCCTGCTGTTGCTGTGAGGGACAGATTATTGTTCTAAAATAATCACATACTGCTAGAGGGAGAGGTTACTGCTGCTCCTGTGAGAGACAGATTATTGTTCTAAAATCATCTCCTAGTGCTATAGGGAGAGGTTCCTTCTAGTGCTGTGAGGGACAGATTGTTGTTCTAAAATCATCTCCTAATGCTATAGGGAGAGGTTCCTGCTGCTCCTGTGAGGGACGGATTATTGTTCTAAAATCATCTAATAGTGCTATACGGGGAGGTTCCTGCTGGTGCTGTGAGGGATAGATTATTGTTCTAAAATCATCACATACTGCTAGAGTGAGAGGTTCCTGCTGCTCATGTGAGGGACAGATTATTGTTCTAAAATCATAACATACTGCTAGAGGGAGAGGTTCCTACTGCTCCTGTGAGGGACAGATTATTGTTCTAAAATAATCTCCTAGTGCTATAGGGAGAGATTCCTGCTGGTGCTGTGAGGGACAGATCATTGTTCTAAAATAATTTCCTACTGCTATAGTTAGAGGTTCCTACTGGTGCTGTGAGGGACAGATTATTGTTCTAAAATCATCTCCTAGTGCTATAGGGAGAGGTTCCTGCTGGTGCTGTGAGTGACAGATTATTGTTCTAAAATGATCACATACTGCTAGAGGGAAAGGTTCCTGGTGCTCCGGTGAGTGCCAGATTATTGTTCTAAAATCATCACATACTGCTAGAGTGAGAGGTTCCTGATGGTGCATTGAGGGACAGATTATTGTCCTAAAAGCATATCCTAGTGCTATAGGGAGAGGTTTCTGCTGGTGCTGTGAGGGACAGATTATTGTTCTAAAACCATCACATACTGCTAGAGTGAGAGGTTCCTGCTGCTGCTGTGAGGGACATATTATTGTTCTAAAATCATCTCCTAGTGCTATAGGGAGAGTTTCCTGCTGGTGCTGTGAGGAACAGATTATTGTTCTAAAATCATCTTCTAGTGCTATAGGGAGGGGTTCCTGCTGCTCCTGTGAGGGACAGATTATTGTTCTAAAATCATCTCCTATTGCTATAGGGAGAGGTTCCTGCTGGTGCTGTGAGGGACAGATTTTTGTTCTAAAATAATCTCCTTGGGCCTTTAGGGAGAGGTTCCTGCTGGTGCTCTGAGGGACAGAATATTGTTCTAAAATCATCCCCCTTTGCTATAGGGAGAGGTTCCTGCTGGTGCTGTGAGGGACAGATTATTGTTCTAAAATAATCTCCTAGTGCTTTAGGGAGAGGTTCCTGCTGGTGCTGTGAGGGACAGATTATTGTTCTAAAATCATCTCATTATAGTGCTACTGGTAGAGGTTCCTGCTGGTGCTGTGAGGGACAGATTATTGTTCTAAAATCATCTCATCTTAGTGCTATAGGGAGAGGTTCCTGCTTGTGCTGTGAGGAACAGATTTTTGTTCTAAAATCATCTCCTACTGCTATAGGGAGAGGTTCCTGCTGATGCTGTGAGGGACAGATAATTGTTCTAAAAGCATATCCTAGTGCTATAGGGAGAGGTTTCTGCTGGTGCTGTGAGGGACAGATTATTGTTCTAAAATCATCGCATACTGCTAGAGGGAGAGGTTCCTGCTGCTCCTGTGAGGGACAGATTATTGTTCTAAAATTATCTCCTAGTGTTAATGGGAGAGTTTCCTGCTGGTGCTGCGAGGGACAGATTATTGTTCTGAAATCATCTCCTAACTAGAGTTGAGCGAACCCGGACTGTAAAGTTCGGGTCCGTACCGAACTTTGGGGTGTCCGGGACCCGGACCCGGACCCGGACTTTTCAAAAAAAGTCTGGGTCCGGGGTTCTGGTAATTTTAATGAAAAATCTTAAAAATGCTGTAAAAAAGCCCAGGAAGGTCCTAGAGGTCTGCAAAAAGAAGGAAAATGTGGGTAAGGGTGGGACAAGTGCCCTACAAAGAAATGGGGGCAGGGAAATAACTTTAAATATTTTTTAAAAAATAAAAACATAAAAAATGCAAAAATGGAGATCATCTTCAAAATGGGTCTGAAAAGTATTAATTAACATTAGAGGCCATAGAACTGTTCTAAAATCATCTTCAAACTGTGTCAAAAAAGTATAAATAAGCCCGGAGCACCCATATCACTGTTCTGCAAAATGTGTGTGTCACTTTAAATGAAACCGGGAATCAGTGCACATCT
>BLSH010231376.1:403528-415372 GCA_018402905.1 Glandirana rugosa
TTCGTTTTACACCCATTCTCATCCTGTTCACGGGACGTTTGTTTACACCTATCAATTTATTGAATTTTAGTGTATTTTTTTTATTACCCTCCTCATCCACCTACACCTCATCCTCGGATCTCCAACTGATCCGGCACTGGCACCGCCACATCCACCTCCACCGCCACCTCCTCCTCCTCCTCCTTCGGTTGTGACAAAAAACAAACAAACAAAAAAAAGATTAACCCCATCGGGGGTTTTATAACTCAGGACAAGATAAGTTGGATATACATTCACTATATTGATTTCCAAACGACCCGTTACATACAGAGAAACGACTACTATGTTTCCACACATCATCTCAACTATAGGGACCTCCCCAGACATTGTACCTTGTACTAACTCCAGGGATATCAACTCTACTACACACCTTTGTATCATCAGCAAAGAGACATACATTGCCCAGCAAACCTTTAGTTATATCACTTACATATAGGTTGAATAGAACAGGACTCAATATTTTGGGGGCTACCCCAATTAGAAAAAAAACAAACAAACAAAAAACAGTGTTGGCTTCCTCCTCCTCCTCCTCCACCGCCACCTCCACCTACACCGCCACGGTCACGGCCTAGTCAACCTCTAGGCTCCTACTCCACATCCACCTACTCCTCCCATTATTTTTTTTATGTGATTTTAAGTTATTTAACTATCCACATTTGTTTGCAGGGCACTTGTCCTACTCTTACCCACATTTTGCTTCCTTTTGCAGCCCTTTCCAGGATATTTTTACAGACATTTTTGTGCCCAAAAGTTCGGGTCACCATTGACTTCAATGGGGTTCGGGGTCTGGGGTCAAGTTCGGGTCAAGTTCGGTACCGAACCCAAACTTTTCTGTGAAATTCGGCTGAACCCGACGAACCCGGACATGCAGGTGTCCGCTCAACTCTATTTGTGACTGGTTGTGTGGGTCAGCTTTTCCTTTCTCCAATTGTTCGGGTAAATTAAAGGTTTTAAGGAGAAAACAATTTCTGCCCGAATCAATTGTAACATTTTACATACAGTATAAACCACAATTAATTACAATACATGAAAATGTCACATTTTTATATATCAGCAAGAAAAAAAGGCATACATATGAGAAAAAAAACTTGTACATCTCCCCTCTACATGCACTTTCCTTATGTTTTAACTCTAAAAATAATGCAAGAAAAAATACATGTTAAGCCTACTAGAGTTTTAGTGAGCTTCAGCTGAAGTTTTCTCTACTGTACCAAAATCCCAAGCAGAGCTAGCAGCCCTGTCCAGGTATCTTATATTGACAACAGAACACCTATCCACTATGTTATTTAGATGAGGAGAGGGGAGCATTTCAGTAGTCATAGTATTCTGTAATGTACTACCTGTCCTAGGATGACAATTCTGCTCCTCCATTTTGTGAGCGCTGTCAAGACAGGAAGTGTGTACTGGCAGGATAACCAGTTAAACTTAAAAAAAAAAATTGAAAATGAAACTAATGTAACCACCACATCTAAGTACATTAAAGGCTAAGTTCACCTTTGTGAAAAATAATAAATGCACATATTTTAGCTGGAAAAAAATGTGCATTTATAATTTTTTTCACTGGACCGTGCAAAACTTTGTCCCCATGATTAGAGTTGAGCGAACCCGAACTGTAAAGTTTGGGTTCGTACTGAACTTTGGGGTGTCCGTGACCCGGACCCAAATCCGGACATTTGAAAAAAAAGTTTGGGTTCGAGTTCTGGGTTCGGGTATTTGATCACGCATGTTGAATAGCTGCAGGGCAGCCAATCAACAAGCGTTTCACTGGTTTTCCCTAGAAGCCATCACAGCCATGCCTACTAATGGCATGGCTGTGATTGGCCAGTGGATCATGTGACCCAGCCTCTATATGAGGCTGGAGTCACAGTGCTGCATGTCACATGCTCTCTGGGTAGTGTAGGGAGAGGATGCTGCTGGTGCTGTGAGGGACAGATTGCAGATAGGTAGATAGGTAGAGATTACTACTACTACTGCTTTTAGGGACAGATTGCAGATAGATAGATAGGTAGAGATTACTACTACTACTGCTTTTAGGGACAGATTGCAGATCTGCTCCTGCATTACAAAAAGATCTGACTGGACTAGGTAGAGTCTACTGCTTAGAGGGACAGATTATTGTTCTAAAATCATCTCCTAGTTCTATAGGGTCAGGTTCCTGCTGTTGCTGTAAGGGACAGATTATTGTTCTAAAATCATTTTGCAGCCCTCTAGCACTTTCCAGGACTCTTTTACAGTCATTTTTGTGCCGAAAAGTTTGCGTCCCCATTAAATTCAGTGGGGTTCGGGGTAAAGTTCGGGTCAAGTTCGGTACCGAACCCGGACTTTTTTCCAAAGTTCGCCCGAACCCACCGAACATCCATGGGTTCGCTCAACTCTACCCATGATCACTGGACCACAGGTGCAATGTCTCCTGCACACACTGCCTAGAGCTCTCTGTCCATACATCTGTATGGGCAGACTGTTCCTGAGCTGTATGCAGTGTGAATGAACTACAAGCATGCTGATCAGTGCACTCATTGATACTACACGTCTGTGTGCCATGATGGCAGACAGGACATGTAGTTTATTCATTCACAAATTCCTGTGAATAAATGACAAAGCTGTACAAGCGTAGCCACTTTCAAAATGTGACAGTGGGTGCAGGGAGAAGATTCCTCCACCTGCTGTCAGTGGCGGGAGGCGGGTACATAGAAGCATGTTACATGTTTTACCTTAAATATGGGTGTAGCATGTATATAGTTGCATAGTTAATCTGGTTGAAAAATATTTCCAGTTAAACCAACACAGAAAAAAAAAACACACATACACACACACACACACACACAGAAAACCTCTATTTACACTATCTTATACCCACAGTTGATCTAGAGAAGTGGTTCTCAACTCCGGTCCTCAGGACCCACCAACAGGCCAGATTTTAAGTATTACCTTGGGGAGATGCAGACTAGAATACTGCAATCACTGAGCAGCAAATCATATCACCTGTGATGTATTTCAGCTATCCTGCAAACCTGGCCTGTTAGTGGGTCCCGAGGACAGGAGTTGAGAACCGCTGATCTAGAGGAAGGCAATAAAACCCCCAATAAAGCATGATCCAACTTGCGGCAGCTTGGGAAAAAAAAATCTTCCTGATTCCCAAACAGGCAATCAGATATTCCCTGGATCAAATTTAACTGTAAAATATTAGTATCCAGTTATATTATGTGTATTTAGGAAAGAATCCAGATTTTTTAAAACAATCTACTGGGCTGAGTTCACACCTCCGTGTGGAACAACAGCAGGGGTCTGGTGCGTCCTTGTTCACCATTTCAGGTCTGATTTCGGTCCAAATTTTTGTCTGAATTTGGACCTGAAATGGATCAGAAGACACACAGGACTCCTATGCAATTCACTCTGTCCCAGAGCTGTGTGAACCGGCCCTATTGAGGGCCATTCACAGTCTCCTGACATGTGAATTGGATGCGGGGAAACCCGCATCCGATTCACAATAGTAAACTCAGCCTAAATGGAGTCTATTCCACATTTTCACAGCTCTTACTGTGAAGAAGCCCTTCCATATTTGGAGATTAAATCTCTTTTCTTCCAGACATAAGGAGTGCCTCCTTGTCCTCTTTGATGACCTTAAGGGGAATAACTCTACGGCAAATTCACTATGTGGACCACTTATGTATTTATAAATATTGATCATATTCAGTTCAGCTAATCTTTCCTCATAGCTGAGCTCCTTCATGCCTTGGATCCGTTTAGTTGCTCTTCTCTGCACTTTCTCCAGTTCCCCAATATTATTTTTGTGAACTGGTGCCCAAAACTGAATTGCATATTCCAGATGAGGTCTAAAGTATGATTAGTACAGGGGCAAAATTATGTTTCTACAGTCCATACCTCTCTTAATACAAGATAGGATGTGCTCACTTTGGAAACTGCTGCTTGGCATTGCATGCTGTTATTAAGCTTATGATCTACGAGAATACCCAGATCTTTTTCTAGCATTGAATTTCCCAGTTATACTCTCCTAATATGTATGACATATGCATATTTTTACCCCCCAAGTGCATAACTTTACATTTTTCAACATTAAAACGAATTTGCCACATAGTTACCCAATTAAACAGTGCATGCAACATGCCCCAGAAGGTGAACTTATCGTTTAAGATGCAATATGCAGAATCAAATTTTTGTTTTGGGTTTAGATCTGCTTTAACAATTAGGCCTCATACACACGGGCGTAAGATGCCCTTACCTTTTTTGGCGTTTTTTTCTGCCCCTAATGTTATTCAATGGGGCTAAAAAACGCAGACGTTTTTGGGCATATTCCGGCGTCGGCGTTTCTAAGAACCGATCACCAGCGCGTTCCTAGACTGCAGACGCCAGGGCATATTTTGACGCTGACGTTAAAAACGCCGCAAAACGCCACGAAACGCCATATATAACGTCAATCGGCGTTTTCCAGCTGCAACCACATTATTGGGTAATGTAAACCAGGAAATTACTGTGTAAAATTACCCAAGAGTCCCAAAAATGTGGAATTGTGGGTATTGCATCATTCCAGTATGGCCAGCCTGGTATCCCAGCAAGAGCTGATCGAGCTCATCCAGAGCCACCCAGAAATATGGGATGTTTCCCACAGAAACTATGGTGATCATCACCTGAAAAACAGGAGCTGGCAGGGGATCTGCAGCACATTAGTGCCCGGATGGCTGGAGATGACAGCATCCGAACAAAAAAGTACAAGTGAGTATAATGTAATTTGAGTTGTATTTGCTCAATGTAAGAACAAAAATTAACCCTATTTTTCTGTCCTTTTAGCAAAAGTTATTCAAAAACGATAGAAGTCCCTCCGGGACCGAGTCAGGAGGGACTATACGCAGGAGGCCAAGGAACAGCGGTCCGGGGCACCAGCAAAAAAAACAAAACAAAAAAAACATATATACCATGAAAGCCTTCTGTTCTTGCGTGAATATTATGCTCGGACAAGCAGAGAGTAAGTTATTTTCATTATCCACTTACCAACCGGAAGGTTTTCCAGTTTTAAGGACCAGAGCACTTTTTGCGATTTGGCGCTGCGTCGCTTTAACTGACAATTGCGCGGTTGTGCGACGTTGCACCCAAACAAAATTTGCTATAAACAAAAGAAGAGCGACCATTTTGCAAAAAAAAACTAATTTATTACTTTTTGCTAAAATTCAAATACAAAAAAATATATATATACAAAATTTTTTTTTCACCGTTTTTGTCCGATTTATATAATTCCTCATATTTGTGATAAAAAAATCGCAATCGTCGTTTATTGATTGGTTTGTGCAAAAGTGGACGTGTTTACGGATGATGAGAATTAATTTCTGGGGTTTTTATTCATTTTTTTTTTACTAGTAATGGCGGTGATCTGCAATTTTTAGCGGTACTGCGATATTGGGGTGGACATGTCGGACATTTTTGACACTTTTTTGGGACCAATGACATTTATTCAGCGATCAGAAATTTAAATGTCCACTGATTACAGTGTTGTCATTGGCAGTAAAGGGGTTAACCTGGGGGGGGGGGGCTAGGGGTTAACTGTGTTCCCTGGGTGTGTTCTTACTGTGGGGGGGGGGGGTTGGGCTACAATGGTCATGAGAGATCTAACTGGTCCCAGTGACAGGGATCAGTAGATCTCTCATGCCCCTACTAACAGAGCGGGGAACCGCCGTGTTTACATCGGCGGTTCCCCGTTCTTTCCTTGTGGCCGCTCATCGCGGCACGCCAGCGGACATTGGGTCTGCCCGAGCCACAGGCACACTCCTCAGGAGTGCGGCGGGTGTGTGCGTGCCCCCTAGTGGCTGATTGCAGATCTCCGTCTTTTTAAGGCTATTCGCGCTCAGCATCCCGACTGCCGCCGTGAAAACACGGCGCGCGTTTGGGAAATGGTTAATCAACTTACGCATATTGCAATAACATATTTTTTTAACTAATTGTCCATATGTTGAATATTTCCTAAAAATGTGCAGGGCTATTAACAAATATTTTCTCCTATGCATACTACTGCGCATGCATGAGTTGTAACTGACAAAAACCTAACTTCATTATTTGCAGGACCACGTCTAACATTTATGAGACACATGAGGAGGCGGTGGAAGAGGAAGAGGTGACGGGGACACCGGCGGCAAGCATGTCCCCTATGTCTGCAGGAGAAGGACCTTCGCAGGCATCTCCCCATGCTGTTAGCATTCAAGAGGCGCCTGCACCAGAAGTAACTTTCCATCCTTACTGTACTGCAATGTATGTCCATCTGTACAACAACCTTCTAAAATTTTATTTTTTTGTTTCAGGTCCCTGTGGAGAGTGCAGTACCTCAGCATGGGGAGGTGCCTGCTGAAGGAAGTTCTTGGGGTTGTGGGCGCGGGCGTGGACGTGGCCGTGGACGAGGGAGCGCTGTACAAGGGGCCGGCATCAGTCCTAATGAGGAAGAGGTGTTAGGACTGTTGCAGGAAATACCGCAGGAGCGGTGGAGTACCGATCCTTTTTTGGATCACAACAATGGTACCGCCAGCTTCTGTTGTAACTTGTACCATGTACTGCAGGACATTGGGGGAGAGGAGATGAAACAGTGTATGGCACATATTTTTGACCTGGCAAATTTATCTCGCCAGGCCAAAATCAGTGGACGACCACCTCCAGTGAATCCATACACTGTTTCACTGGATCCCCCAATGTCCTCCAGGACATCAACAGTCCTACCACCTCCCCCCTCATACCAGACACCTCCTCCACAGCCATGTCCACAGCCCATCATGAGCCAGCATGCTGGCATGCCTGGCATGCCACCGACCCCGTCACCTTTCCCCCACTTCCCTGAATTTACACCGTCCTCCTCCTACTACCCAGGTCTCAATTATCCCCTTCCACAAGTCCCAAGTTATGCTAGTGCCCAATCTCCCTACCTTCCCCCTGAGCCCAGGAACCCTCCCCCTGAGCCCAGATCCCTCACATATGAAAATGTATAAATAAAAAAAATATTACTTTATTATTAATATTTTGTACTGGTATTATGTCTGATTGTTTTTATTATCAGCTAATGTTAAATGTCTTGTTTATTTCTATGTAGTACATTCCATGCTGAACAGGACATGCTCATGATAAGTACAAGATGTGTCCTTAGCACCCGCGTGTCCTGTTCAGAATGCAAAAGTACTTTTCATGCTGAACAGGACATGCGCATGCTAAGAACAAGATGTGTCTTTTTTTTTTTTTTTTTTTCCATTAGAAAAATTTTATTGGAAGTATATATTCAGTACAATATACTCGGCAAACATTACATACAAAATGGGATCGGTTAAAACATGCCTTAATTATGACAGTACAATGCTCGCATGGTTATGTTTACTTAAGAATGCTGCCGTCATCCGGTGGCCTCTACGAATTGTCTACCTTACCCGATTTCCAACTAGTCTTAACAAGCTAGTTGTCTGCAGTATCATAAGGCTGTGGGTAGGTGTAGCTTTTCGCTCCGTATTACTTCTATAGAGGGGTGGGATATAAGCCCTTGAATTTCGTGGAGGGGGTTGGTACTTATGTTCTGTTATGGTCTAGGACTTTTTCGGAGCAGTCCGTACTTCATTTAGGGGAGCAAGGGGTAGCTTAGGGGTGCTATGTCGTCTGGCCTGTGAGAGGGCTGTGGAAGATATGTTGACGTTGTGTGGGAATGTAAAAGCAGGATCTCAATTTGTATGTGAATGTACATAGTGATTTATGGTGGTCAATCGTTGCCTGAGTAGGTGCAGAAAGTGGGGAGAGAGAAGTGGGGGGGAAGATAGATGGAGGTAGAGGAGAATCAGGAAGGGGGGGAGAAAGGGAGGGAGGTAGGGAGGGTGAAGTATACAGTGCGTTTCGTCCAGGTCTCCCAGGCCCCCACCGCCGGGCCCCCCAGGGGCCCCGGCCGGGGTCTCGAATTGGTTGTCAGGGAGTAATCTATCGGGTGGTTATCAAGGAGGCATATTCTTCCGTGGTTTTAAAGTGTGTCCAGCATGCCCATGTGTGGGAGAATTTGGAAGGAGAGTCTCTAGCAATCTGTATTAGCTCTTCCATATCTGCTATGCGGTTGACACGGGAGAGCCAATCGTGAATTGTTGGGGGGGATGAAGGTCTCCATCGGGTGGGGATGTACATTTTGGCCGCGTTGAGTAGATGTGCTACCAGAGTTTTCCGATACCTATGTGTTGGAAGCGTCGTGTGATGAAGGAGGGTTTGTGCTGGGGTACGGTCTAGTTGGTAAGTGGAAATCTTAGTAATCAAGTCATGCACTTGGGTCCAAAATTGTTGCACTGCTGGGCAGGACCACCAAATGTGGAGTAAGGTTCCAGGTTCACTGGAGCATCTCCAGCATGTTTCAGGTATGGCTGGGTTGTATCTATGTAACCGCTGTGGGGTCCTGTACCAGCGTGTGAGTAGTTTGTAGCTATTCTCTTGGATTGAAACGTTAAGCGAGCATTTGTGAGCTAGTGTAAACATTTTTTCCCACTGTGCATCAGAGAACGTCATTTGTAGGTCTCTCTCCCAGCTTGAGCACATTCCGCCTGAGTTAGAACATATGATGAATCGTGGAAATCAGGTGGTTTTGTGTTGTTGTCTGGGAACAGAGCTTTTCGAAGGGGGTGAGGGGTCTGGAAAGAGCAGAATTTCTATTGGTGTCTCTTAAAAAATGGTGAATTTGGAGGTACACCCATGGCGTGATTGGAGTGTTTGGATCGCATGTCTGAATTGTCTCTCTGCTTAGCATAACTCCATCTTTATAGAAGTGTGAGGCATACATGTCAGGAAGGGGCCATATTCCATTCAGGAATCGGTTGGACATTCCCGGAGGGAAGGCAGGATTGTGCATGATTGGAGTAAGAGGGCTCGGATTGGTTGAGAGGTCTGTTTTCCTGCAGACCTCTTTAAAGCATCCTAATGTGGCACTGATGAGGGGGTGTTGTTTAAGAGCGAGGGCGACTGTGTGTACGGGTAACCAAGGTGTCGATTTAAGTGGCGTCGGTGAGAAAGCGTTTTCTATATGGACCCAGTTCTTAGTCACCCCGTGGGTGTTCCAGTTGACGATTCTTGTCAAATGGGAGGCCCAGTAATATTGCTTGAGGTCCGGTAGTCCTATAACCCCTTTAGATTTAGGTTTGGTGAGTTGTGTCTGGCTAATCCTGGGGTGTTTGTGTTTCCAAAGGAAGGTAGAACAGCATTTGCGGAATGATGCAAAGAAAGTTTGAGGGAGTATGATTGGGAGTGCCTGAAGCAAAAAGAGAATACGAGGCAGTACATTCATTTTGAGTATGGCAGCTCGGCCAAACCATGAGAAATGTGGGTTGTCCCATTTTTTGAGGTCCCCTGTAATTGTTTTTAGCAAGGGGAGATAATTTCTGCTAAAAAGTTCTTTTGAATGGGCGGTCAGGTGGATCCCTAAGTATTTGATTGCATCTGTTTTCCATTGAAAGGGGAAATTTCTTTGGCATTGCGTTACTGTATCTGTAGAGAGAGATATATTAAGCGCGTATGATTTGGATCTATTAATTTTGAGATTAGAGATACGCTGGAATGTTGTGAGAGCCTTAAAAAGGTTAGGTAGGGAGGTATGTGGGTCCTGTAGGAAGAGGAGTAAGTCATCAGCGAATGCTGCAACCTTGTATGTCTTCCCAAGGACTTCAATACCCCTGATTTCATCTGTGGTACGTAGGTAGTTTAAAAAAGGCTCTAGGGTGAGGACAAAGAGGAGGGAGGAGAGGGGGCATCCCTGTCTCGTCCGTTTCTGTATGGAGAAGGCGTTTGACAGGTGGCCATTCCCCCGAACCTGGGCTGTAGGTGTTGTGTATAAGGACATGATGAGGTTAAACATCACATTCCCCATTCCAATGTGTTTCCGGGTTGCTCCCATGTAATCCCAGGCCAACCTGTCAAACGCCTTCTCCGCGTCTAGGGATAAAAAGAATCCCCTGAGCTTTTTCACAAGTATCCAGTGTTGTACGTTGATGGCGGTAGTCGTGTTGTCCCTGGCCTCACGGCCAGGGACAAAACCCACCTGATCGTTCTTAATAAGGGACGGGAGTAGTGGTAGTAAGCGGTTCGCTAGAATTTTTGCAAATAGTTTAATATCTACGTTTAGTAGGGAAATTGGTCTGTAGCTTGTAACGGAGGTGGGATCTTTGTCTGCTTTTGGGATCACTGTGATGTGGGCTTCCAAGAGGCGGTTAAATGGGAGAGTGGAGGTTGGGATCGAATTGAAGGCTGAAAGAAATGGGGAGGATAGGGTGTCAATAAAGGTTCTATAGTATGCCGAAGTGAGACCGTCCGGGCCTGGGCTTTTACCTGGCTTAGTTTGTTTTAATGCGTTTTTAAGTTTGAGTGCCGCAATAGGCCTCTCAAGGAGCTGGGCTTCTTCAGGGTCTATTGGGGTCGGGCAATGTTTGAGGAGGAATTCTTCAATGGCCCTCTTGTGTTTAGATTGTTCGTTGGGAGAAGTATTATATTTGGGGAGATTATAGAGGTTTAAATAATATTTTTCAAACTGGGAGGCGATGTCAGTATTTTTTGTGTATGTTTTGCCGTGCGAATCTTTGATGGTGTGGATGTGGGAGGCGGCCCTTTTTTGCTGTATAGCTCTGGCCAGAAACTTGCCGCATTTTTTGCCAAATTCATAAAAGATTTTTTGGTTTAGAATGAATTTTCGGTTGGTTCTGCGGTCTATCTCCTCCTTGAGAAGCTCTCGTGCATGCGTGAGGTTTTTATAGTCTTGGTCTGATCTGGATCTCTTATGAGCTCGTTCTAGGGTATAGATTTTGCGAATTAGGTCTTCTGTGATTTTTTGCTTTTCTTTTTTGCGAGTGGCCTGAAGTGCTAGGAAGCGGCCCCTAATCACGCTTTTATGGGCCTCCCACTGAGTAAGAGGGTGAACTTCTGGGGTGTTATTCTCTTGAAAGTATCTAATGATACTATCTTGGATATGTAGTTTGTCTGGATCCGTCACTAATAGAGATGAATCGAGTCGCCAAATTTTTGTGAATGAGCGTTCCTCAGGAAGAGACAGGGTGATGGTAATCGGATGATGATCCGAAATGGTCGTCGGTTCGATGGATGCGTGTGTGAGTAGAGGGAGGTCTTTTTGTGACAAAAACAGATAATCAATCCTTGAATATCGGTTATGGGGCACGGAGAAATAGGTGTAATCTTTCGTGGTGGGGAACAGCGTACGCCATGCATCGTGGAGTAGGAGATCCTGAAGCTGGATCTTTATTTGGCGCAGCGCTCGAAATGGGAGATAGGAAGTGTTGGAGGACGTGTCGAGAAGGGGGTAAAGAGCTACATTGAAGTCCCCCCCGAAGATTGTAAGTCCCATTTGAAATGCAGTTAGTGCCTGGGTGACTTTCCGGAAAAAGCTGACTTGGGATTTGTTGGGGCTGTAGATGTTTGCGAGTGTGACGGGGGTATTGCCTATACGACCTTTAATTAGGATATATCTTCCCTCTGTGTCTAGGTGAGAGTCCATGAAGTGCCAAGGGGTATTTTTAGAGATGAGGATGGTGACACCTTTGGTCTTAGCCTGAGCATTAGTGGAGTGGAAAGCAGTTGGGAACAATCTGTTCGTTATTTTTGGGATGTGGTCAGTCTTGAAGTGGGTCTCTTGGAGAAAGACGACATCTGCTTTAAGCTTGTGCATTAAGTCAAGGACCTTGCTTCGTTTCTCTGGGATGTTCAGTCCCTTGAAGTTGAGGGAAACTATCTTCAAAGGGGTTTGGGTAGATGGGTGAATTGACGCAGTCATTGTTGTCTGTGGATTGTGCCGGCTGTAAC
>BLSH010231376.1:421276-431505 GCA_018402905.1 Glandirana rugosa
GGAGACGCAGTAACGACTAGTGGCGATATTTGTTTTCGTCTCGCATTTACACAGTAATCAGTGCATTTTTAACGGCCTGATCACTGTATAAATGCCAATGGTCCCAAAACATTCTCAAAATGGTCCGACATGTCTGCTGAAATATCGCAGTACCGCTAAATATTCGCAGATCGACACCATTACTAATAAAAAATGAATAAAAAACCCACAGCAATGAATTCTCATCATCCATAAACGCGGCCACTTTTGCGTAAACCAATCTATAAATGGCGAGTGCGATTTTTTTTTATCACAAATATGAGGAAGAATATAAATCGGGCAAAACCGTTATAAAAAATGTTGTTTTTTTTTTTTTTGGGGGGGTTTTTTATTTTAAACAAAAATAAGTAATGTCCGTTTTTTTGCATTATTGTCGCTCTGCTTTTGTTTATAGCGGTGATCAGCAATGACGCAGAGGTGATCAAATACCACCAAAAGAAAGCTCTATTTGTGGTAAACAAAGGACGCAAATGTAGTTTTGGTACAATGCCACACGACCGCGCAATTGTCAGTTAAAGCTACGCAGTGCCGAATCTCAAAAGGTGCTCTGGTCCTAACGTGTGAAATCCTTCCAGGGCTGAAGTGGTTAACCTATCCCCTAAAAACCCCTATTCAGAACCATACAACCTTGACTATATCCTATATATGGTACACCCCACCCCTGACTATATCCTATATATGCTACACCACACCCCTGACTATACACTATATATGCTACACCCTACTCACACCCCGAATGTGTTATAAAATAAAACTTACCGCAGTGTCACAAGCAGACGTTCCTCAGGTGACACGGAGCGCCGCATCACGGTGTCCGTCCTCATCAGTCTGGGCCGGAGCTTCTCCAATAACGTATCAAATGATGACACTGTCATACGGGAAAAGTTGTGAAACTTTTCCGGATACACGCGCAGTTCAGCAAAGATACTTGCGTAGTACCCCACCGACTGGCGTTGGGACACCATAGGGTGTACACAGAAACGTCTTCTGCTTCTGCTGATCCTCTCCTCCTCCTCCAACGCTCTCCTCCTCCGCAACCTCCGCAAAATGATCAGCAGAATCGCCTGATCGACCTTTTGCATGATGGGATCCATGACAAAAGAATCGCAAAAGACTCGCAGAAAAACTCAGAAAACTCAGAAAAAAACGCTAAAACTCCAAAACACTCACAACACTCTCTCCTCACTCTCTCCAACCAAAATGGCATTGTCACATGGTCTCCAACATTTTTTATTGTGTTCCATTTGCATTGTGGGTAATTTGGGAGTGAATAAATTGTTGTGGGATGTCTCTTTAAAAAAAACGCTTGTTGACGCCGACACCACGAAATGCCGCTAAAC
Organism: Glandirana rugosa; assembly: GCA_018402905.1. NCBI lineage: Eukaryota > Metazoa > Chordata > Amphibia > Anura > Ranidae > Glandirana > Glandirana rugosa. The sequence goes on from BLSH010231376.1 coordinate 422,656, forward strand.
GCCACGAAACGCCAACGAAAAGCGTCGCAAAACGCCAACGTTTTTAGGCCGACGTCGCCTGGTGTCTCTTCTGTCACAAATATAATTATTTCATATACGCCCGTGTGTATGGGGCCTTAAAATACCTTCAAGATCCTTTGATCTGCTTTAACAACTATATATACCTTATATTAGTATCAATGTCACACCAGTACTTCAAACTCAATCTATCCAAAATGGAGCTGATAATATTTCCTCCCTCTTGTGCCCCTTTCCCTATCTTCTCTATTGATATTGATGCCACAATTATCAGTCCTGGGGTGTTAGGTGTAACCCTGGACTCTGAACTCCCCTTTCAGATCAGACCCCCATCCAATCGCTGTCCAAATAATGCTGTCTCAACCTCTGCAACATCTCCAAAGTATGCCTCTTCTTAAGCAATGTCACCGCAAAGCTTCTTATCCACTCTCTGGTTATCTCCCGCTTCAAGTACTGTAACTCCCTTCTCATTGGCTTACCTTTATATAGACTATCCTCCCTTCAAACTATCATGAATGCTGCTGCCAAGTTCATTGTCAGGAGCCATGAATCAGACCAAGACAGAAGTGCAGTAAAATCACACTTTTTAATAAAAAGGTAAAATGATATAAACAGAGTAAACATGGTCAAAACATAGCCAGGGTTTGGTAACCAGAGCGGGTAGTCAGAGCAAGCCAGTGAAACAGGAGTCCAGAGATCAGCAAGGTCAAACAAACAGCATGCAGGTTTAGGAGCCAGGAGGGGAGTCAGCCGAGCAGGGTCCTGAATCTAGGAACCTGAAGGGAACGTCAAACAGGCAAAATTGTTCACAGGAACACACAGCAGAGATTTCTCCAGAGGTGTTGACCAAGGCGAAGGCATTTGCAATCAGATCCAGGCAGTTTATATAGCAGCAGAGCTGGCTTAATAAGGCAGGATATGGGCATCAGGTGAGACAGAGTAGAATCTGAGACTGGCATTTAACCCTCAGCTAAGCACCTTGCTCGGAGAAGGGAGAGCTGAGCCCAGCCTTGACACTCATCCAACATAACAACAATTCAGTGTCTGGGAAGATAAAATCAAACCCCTGCATACTAGCACAGCCGAAGAGTAAATAAACATGGCTTCAGCCCAGTTCCATCAATGCCACACTCCCTGACATGTTTCACCCCACTCACAGTGTGTGCTACCCCTTTATGTAGATCCCTCCATTGACATCCTCTCACCCAGTGAATAAAATTCAAAATACTAACAACAACTTAAAAACTGTGCCCTTAGCTACATCACCATTGTCTCTAAATACCAACCAAACCATTCTCTATGATCCTCACAAAACCTGCTCTTAAGCTCCCTCGTAATCTTCTCCCATTCTCACCTTCAGGACTTCTCCAGAGCTTCTTACATCCTCTGGAACTCCTTATCCCAATCTAACTAACTACCTCCGACTTTATCTACCTTAACCACTTAAGTGCCACCATATAGCAGTTTTACTGCTACAGGGTGGCAACTCAGCACTGGATCACACACACACAAATATATATATTTATGTGATCCTGCTCTTCAGGGTAAGGGACACATATGCACAACATAAATTTTATTTGGGTACTGCGTCGCATGACCATGCAATTGTCAGTTAAATTAAAGAAGTGCCTTATCGCAAAAAATGGCCTGGTCATGAAACTGGGTAAATCTTTCGGAGTTCAGCTGGTTAAGGCAATACCTGAAACTCCATCTCTATAAAAGAACCTATCCTGCTTCTAATAAACTTTTTTTTTGCTTTTTCCATCAGCTCATCCCACAGTTATTACCTTTTGTATCATTACAGTTTCCCTAGTAGATTGTAAGTTTTAACGAGCAGAGCCCTCTGATTCCCTTTGTATTGAATTGTGTTGTAACTTTACTGTCTACCTTCATTTTATGAAGTGCTGCACAAACTGTTAGTGCTATATAGATCCTGTATAAAAATAATAATAATAATAATACCTATGGTTGGATTTAAAATTCCAGTATTCAAATTCTAATACTGATATGATTATCTCAGTTTACATCTTGTCCCCACAGTAAACAGAATTTTGCATGCTTTTGCTTGATTCTTGGGCGTCATTTGTCTTATTTGATTTTATATAATAAGTTAAATTATAACTGAAGGCAAACCTTATTTTTGTGGAGAGGGACTAGAATACCTGTGTGTGTTTTTATTGCTGTCTGTGTCCCTATTTGGGATATTCTCCCTTCCTGTTTGTTCTGGTGACTGTTATCACTCAAATTGTAAGAAAAGTAAAATCCCAAATTCTGAGTGGTCTCCAGAACAGGATAAAAGGGAAATCTTCCAGTGGGCACACTAGTTCTGGGGACCCTGGTGACTACCATGGACTTCCCTCATTCTGAAGGGATTTCCTCTGTCTTTCTGCCAATATAGATTTCCCTCTTCCAATGATCTTAAATTAGGACATCTACTGTATACTGTATATGAATTGGTAAATAATTTAATTGACAAACCCAATTAATTTAATGAACTTAGTCATTGTTGTTTTATGTGCATATATTTTTATATTTCCTTTTATATCTCTATATCCAATGGCAGGTGCTTACTTTCCCTGCCCAGTGTGGTTTTCAAGTATTCTCCCAACAATTAGCATGATTTCAACATTGTTTTCTGCAGGTGCAATGGTTTCAATCAAAAAGACCATATATATTGCAAATTCAAGCTTGCTAATGAGAAGCACTCCATTTTCAACACCAGGAGAAGAATCTATCAGCGTTTCAAATATATCTGTGTCCAGCAATTTAGGACAATCCTTGCCATTGTCCACAATGTATAAAACATCAAGCTCTTTAGAAACTTTTCCTGCACCCAGAGTAACCACTAAAGTCCCAACAAAACGTGCAATTGCTGAATCAATAGCTGCACTTTCAAGACCCTCAAGGCTTTCTTCATCTACTTCAAATACAGATGAGACTATGAAACCATTGGAAATATTTTCTAAACCATCAACTCTTTTAGAAACTTCTAAAGTTACACACCTACTTTCTTCTCCTATTATTAGTCCTGTTGCCACTAAAGATGTGGTATTGATCAGTCAACTTTCAACAGTGCCCCCCACGCTCAAACTATCATCATCTACATTGTCATCAACAGGACCTACCATAACATCTGAACCATCTGTTAAGGTAAAAGAGCTCAGTAGCCACCATACTCCAACAAAAGAACTTTCTGAAACTACTACTAATCAGACAACAGTCCCAGTTTCAGGTAAGCCATTTGAAACATTAAAAACATTTACTTTTCAATTCCATATATTTTACTCTCTTCCAAATATTGGTCCTGTGCACTAAACCACTAATAGAATTTGTCTGGAAAACTACAATTATACAGTATAATAAGATCATAACACAAATAAAATAGTATTTTTAATAACTGCATCATTGTTATGTTCACAAAATTTTTAACAAAACAACATTAGTAATTCAATATCTACAGATTTTACTATGCTATTTGGATATTTTGCTTTAGCTTATGAAAAATCTGCTCTACTGTTTTTTTTTTAAGTTATATGCAGCCATCTATGGGGAAATAGAGGCAATTATGTCAACATTAATTGAATACTTGTATAATGACTATTTTTATAAACTACAACTAAAAAACAAGAGTAGTAATTGACATGTGCAGTGATTACTAACAAAAAGACATATCAGAAGTTGGACACATGAGAGCCATGCCAGCATGTACATTGTATTAGGCTTTTTATCTATTCTTTATTTAAAAGAAAGGCATAGTAATAACAGTATAGAATATCAGGTGTGCATAGATACTCAGAGTACATTTGTATATTATCCAAGACAACAACAAAAAGAAAACTTAAGGTGATTACATCCAAAGCGAACGTTGTGCCTGGAGGAGAAAATGTATATGTGCCGTATAAAAACATATTAATAATTCTGAGTCACTGGGGCTATCCTGTTAGAAACAATTTAGTGGAGGAGGGGAGGGGTGAAAGGTTCTCATGGGAAGCTGATTGGGGGGAGGGGTTACCGGCTTATGGGAGCAGAAATCAGTTGCACGATGGGGGCCTTTTACTAAAGGGCCACACTTCTCTGGTCGGCAATCCAATTCATCCATACTTTGTAGAAAGATGGTGTAGATAGGTTTGCTCTGGCGAATGAAAATTCCATTTGAAAGTTAGTATTTAGAAGTTGGGTGGTGTCCTTTAACATTGGGGTTGAGAAGATTTCCATTTTTTTGCCACTGCTAGACGAGCAGCAATCAAGATGTGCGTTGCTATAAATTGAAGATGTCTAGGCCAAGTATGGAGTGATAGGCCTAGGAGCAAGTCCAGAGATGTCACAGGGAAAGCAATGCCACAAAGAGAGGAGATAAATTTAGCAATTTCCTGCCAGTATCTTTTGATAATCTGACAGTCCCACCAGATGTGTGGCAGTGTTCCAATTTTGTTGCAACCTCTCCAGCATTTCGGTGACACGGTGGGATATATGGATGCCAGCCTGTCTGGAGTGTGGTACAACTTATGAAACAGTTTTTGCAGGGATTCCAGTGGGAGATGCAGCGGGATAGATGAAGAGGAATTGTGAGGGCCTGGAGCCACTGTTTAACTGGAGGTGAATTATCTGTGGAAGTGGCCCAGGACTTGATAGAGGAGGAGAGTTGTTCCAGGGGTGGTGTGTTAAGTAGTTTGTAGGCTAGGGGGATTCCTTTGTTTGTGGTATTGATAGTGTCATAGAATTTCATGAGGGCAGGCAAAAAAGAGTCAGTTTTTGACCATTTTAGTCTGGAAGAAATGAGCGTATTCACAAATAAAGAAAAAATGTTCTGGAAGATAAGTCATACTTCTGTTGCAGATAAAAGAAGGGGTGTATGCCTGTTGTGGAGACAAGCATTCCCAGATTAGTAATACCCGCTTCTACCCATGCCAAAAGGGAGAGGTCTGGTGATAAAAGTTCTATAGCTGTGGTGGGAATAAATGACAAGGTGTCCAGTGTTAGTCCTTTGATTATTTGTGTAATCCCCGCTCATACATGGAAAGAAGCAGTTATAGTGTCCAAGTGTTAATGTACCGGTTTGAAGTCAAGCAAGATAGCAGCAAGAGTGAGCTTAGGATCTGTAGAGAGAGCAACAGATTCTCTTTGTTTCCAAGTTTTTAGGTTATCTGACTGTTACCAAGCTTTTAGTTGATTCAGGATTGTTGCTCGGTAATAAGCTTTAATGTTAGGCGCCCCCAAACCGCCCTGTTAAACAGGTGTCGTAAGAATAGACCCTTTCACTCTGGGATTTTTTCGGTTGCCAAATAAAGTTATTAATAATCCCCTGTAATTTCCTCAGTTGAACTTGCAAGAAGGGTAAGGGAATTGTGTGGAATAAGTATAAAATGTGGGGGAATAGGTACATCTTTACTTGGACGATCCTCCCTGCCCATGAGGAAGGGATATGTCCCATTTCTTTGGATAGTCACAAAAGCTTCTCTACGAGGTCATCATAATTCGTTTTTAATAGGGAATGCCTCAGGAAGGTTAATTGAATTCCTAGATATGACAAGGAGAGATTGGGGGAGCATGCGAAGGGGGATTGCGCAGATATAGCTTTAATTGACTGGGAGTCTAGACCTAAATTTAACATGATAGATTTACTATGATTCACCTTATAGAGTGATATTGAGCTAAATGAGTCTAAGATGTGTTGGACTGCTGGAAGGGACACCGAGGGGTTTGTTAGAGCTATGATAACATCATCGGCGTAGAGGTCAATTTTATGTTCAATGTCTCCAACTTTAACCACTTCAGCCCCGGAAGGATTTCCCACTTTAGGACCAGTGCACTTTTTGCGATTCGGCACTGTGTCGCTTTAACTGACAATTACGTGGTCGTGCGACGTTGTACCCAAACAAAATTTGTGTCCTTTTTTCCCCACAAATAGAGCTTCCTTTTGGTGGTATTTGATCACCTCTGCATCACTTCTGATCACCGCTATAAACAAAAGAAGAGTGACAATTTTGATAAAAAACCCAAATTTCTTACTTTTTGCTAAAATACATATCCAATAAAAAAAATATAAAAAAACATTTTTTTCCATCAGTTTTGGCCGATTTATATTCTTTCTCATATTTTTGGTAAAAAAATCGCAATCGGCGTCTATTGATTGGTTTGCGCAAAAGTTGCCACGTTTACCGATGATAAGAATTAATTTCTGGGGTTTTTTTTTTTTTTTTTTTTTTTACTAGTAAGGGAGGTGATCTGCAATTTTTAGTGGTACTGCGATATTACAGCGGACATGTTGGACCATTTTGACACTTATTTGGGACCATTGGCATTTATACAGCGATCAGTGCTATAAAAATGCACTGATTACTGTGTAAATGCCATTGGCAGTGAAGGGGTTAACTTGGAGGGGGGGCTCTAAGGGTTAACTGTGTTCCCTGGGTGTGTTCTAACTGTATGTGGGCTGGCCTGGCTGGGGGAAGGAAGTGATCACGGCTTCCATATACAGGAAGCCTGTGATCACAGCCCTTCCCCCTCTAACAGAACGGAGATCCGCGCTCACAGTGAGGGATATCGCAGCCACTGTCATATGACGGCGGTTTGCGATATCGAGCCACTCTGTCACCATCAGACTGCGGTTGGCAAGTGGTTAATACCTGACACTGTTGGGTCAGATCTTATGGCTTGTGCTAGCAGTTCCATAACCATTGCAAAAATCAGGGGTGAGAGAGGGCACCCCTGTCATGTGTCATTGGTACTCATGAAGGGGTGTGACACAACGCCTGATGTCCACAAGCAAGCACTTTTGTGTGTATATAGGCCTAATATAGCCGTTAAAAATGTTCCCGATAGTCCAAATTTACAGAGCACTACTTCCATGTAAGACCAATGGACCCTGTCAAACGCCTTCTCTGCATCCAGGGAAAGGAAGAGAGAAGGCATTCGATCAATGCTCCACTCACTGTATGAGGTTAATGAAGTGTCTAGTACCATCTGAGGCTTGCCTGCCAGGTACAAAGCCTACTTGATCTGGGTGTATAATTTGAGGGATTACCGTGGAGAGGTATCGAGCTAAAAGCTTTGCATATAATTTTGTGTTGGTGTTTAGGAGTGAAATTGGATGATAGTTGGCAGGGTTTTCCAGTGCTTGGTAGGGTAATTACTAGGGCTTCCAGGGATTCTTTGGGGATAATGAATTTGAATGTGTTGCAAAGATGAGGGGTGAGGAGGGCAGAGAATTGCTTATAATATTCATTGGGTAAGCTGTTCGGGCCTGGGGCTTTGTGTAGGGGTAGTTGTTTAATGACTTTGAGGATTTCTTATGGGGAAAAGGGTGCTGGCGAGAAGTAATGTTGTGTGGAGGAGATGGAAGGCAGATGTATGGATGATAGGAATTTAGTAATATCTTCCTGGGTGGGGGAAGTCGATGGGTCACTAAATTCTTTTGCTATATCGAGTGGGATGTTTAGGCGTTTGCCCTGGGAGTTTGTAAGAAATACGATTTTTTTATTTGAGGTTTGCCTTTTTATTTTCTTGGCCATGAATGCTCTTGATTTGTTGGCCGATGTGTAAGAGAGTAGTCTGAGACGTTTGATATAGTAGTCGAATTTGGCTCATAAGTGTTCACTGAGTTGGCATCTAAGATTTTTACGTTTTGAGGCGTTGGTGGCAGTGAGATTTTGTTAGTTCTAAGTCGCAAATCTGCTTTAGCAAGGATTCGGTCATATAGGAGTGAAATTTCTTGGCATATGTCCCTACTTTTATGAAGAGACCTTATAGACAAGCCTTGTGAGCATTCCAAATCACAGCATGGTCAGTTACAGAGTTTACGTTGTTTTGGAAATAGTTCTCAATCTCAGATTGTATTTGGGATTCATATAAAGGGTTGTTAAGGAGGGATGTACTTAGTCTCCATATTGTGTGTCTAGGTGATTGGTTGGGGGCAGAGAGTTTAATTGTGATAGGTGCGTGATCAGACCAAGTGATAATGTCAATTTGTGCTTCCATTATGGATTGTAAAAGGTGTTTATCTGTGACAAACATATCAATCCGAGAGTAAAATTGGTGGGGGGAGTAGAAGGTATAGTCTCTCTCCATATCGTGTAAGCATCTCCAAGGGTATACAATGTCATTAAAGTCCCCACACAGTAGTTGATAGCATAATATATATTTGCCATCTTCATCCGTTTCGCTATGATGTAATGAAAAATTCACTGCTGCACTTATGGCGATCATGACCCCTATTTTTTTAGGGGAGTTCGCAAAAAAGCAGTGAGGGTATTGTCTATGTGTGCATGGTGGTTTTTTTAGTGTGTCTCCTGTACACATAGCACATCGCGTAACTTGAGAGTGCTTCTTTCCAGAGGAGATTGTTTAAAAGGGGAGTTTAGGCCCTTAGTAGTGTTGAGCGAACCCGGACTGTAACGTTCGGGTCCGTACCGAACTTTAGGGTGTCCGTGGCACGGACCCGGACCCGGACATTTCAAAAATCGTTCGGGTTCGGTCCGGGGTTCTGCTATTTTACTCCACGTGTTGAGAAGCTGCAGGGCAGCCAATCAACAAGCGTTTCACTGGTTTGCCCTTAGAAGCCATCACAGCCATGCCTACTAATGGCATGGCTGTGATTGGCCGGTGCATCATGTGACCCAGCCTCTTTATAAGCTGGAGTCACAGTGCTGCAGTCACATGCTCCTTGGGTTAGTATAGGGAAAGGTAGCTGACGGCGTGAGGGACAGATTTTAGCCATTTTAAGACCTGATCCTGCATCCTGAGATAGATTACTTTACTACTGCTGTCTGTGCTGTTGCTCTGAGGACAGATAGCAGAAATTAGAGATTTCACATACCGCTGCTTTGAGTTGCA
>BLSH010231376.1:431515-445749 GCA_018402905.1 Glandirana rugosa
TAAAAAGTAATGTAGTATCGCTTTGCCTACTTCTACCGTTTATATATAATACGATAGTTGATGACACACCCCTGAAATTACTTTAACATATGGGAACCTTACAGAGTTTACGTTGTTTTGGAAATAGTTCTCAATCTCAGATTGTATTTGGGATTCATATAAAGGGTTGTTAAGGAGGGATGTACTTAGTCTCCATATTGTGTGTCTAGGTGATTGGTTGGGGGCAGAGAGTTTAATTGTGATAGGTGCGTGATCAGACCAAGTGATAATGTCAATTTGTGCTTCCATTATGGATTGTAAAAGGTGTTTATCTGTGACAAACATATCAATCCGAGAGTAAAATTGGTGGGGGGAGTAGAAGGTATAGTCTCTCTCCATATCGTGTAAGCATCTCCAAGGGTATACAATTTCATTAAAGTCCCCACACAGTAGTTGATAGCATAATATATATTTGCCATCTTCATCCGTTTCGCTATGATGTAATGAAAAATTAATTGCTGCACTTATGGCGATCATGACCCCTATTTTTTTAGGGGCGTTCGCAAAAAAGCAGTGAGGGTATTGTCTATGTGTGCATGGTGGTTTTTTTAGTGTGTCTCCTGTACACATAGCACATTGCGTAACTTGAGAGTGCTTCTTTCCAGAGGATATTATGTTTAAAAGGGGAGTTTAGGCCCTTAGCATTTATGGAGGTGATTGATAGAACCATAGTGGAGGGGGGTGTCAAAAGGTGTAGGTGGATGGAGAGAGGCTATACCTTTGTAATGTATCAAACTAATACACCAGAAGAGCTAGAACAGCTTACAGGATATAATAATATGCACAGTATACAGCACTACTAGCAGGATACAGTAATAAAAATACAGAATTAGCAATGCAAATAAATGAAGATCATACAATTTAGGCAAGAAATAGAACAACACTGTTTTCTTTTGGAGTTCTTCACGGTTTGAAGAGGGGAAAGAACCCCTCTGGTTGGGATATTAAGGACACTATATACAGATTTTTTACGGACTTTTACGGACAATTACGGACTATGTATTAATCTCACACTACAAGCACATTGACACTTTGGGTTTACAGTTATTTATTCAGATACTGATTATTTACTAATTTAGCACAATAAGCACACTAGCACTTTGGTTTACTAGTAATACAAAGATATTTTAAGCCTTTGCAATCACGGTTGAAAACAAGATATTGAAATCACTGATTCTTGCATAAGATTTACCCACTAACCTGATAAGTTCAGTTTGTTGCACATTACGTAGACAGCACCATTTCCTGTTTTTCCTTTTTATTTTATTCTGTTGGAGAATGGAGGTAACAGGAGCAAAATCTCTATGCATTTCCATTGTGGCTGGTGAGAAGTCATGACTAGCATGATGTTGATGTATGGTACCGGTAAAGGCTTTTTGGCCCTGGAAGTCGAGAGGACTTGCTCTTTCACCTTAATGTGGTAAATTTCCTCTGTGTGGTGGTCATGTGCATCTAATCGTTCTTTAGGAGCTTTAGAATATTCACACACATTCTCCTCCAGTTCATCAGGCCTTTCTTTGAGGCAATCTACTCTGTCATGAATTTGAGACAAAGATCTGTAATTCTCTATGCAGATCTTTCTGCAGAGTGAGCAACATGTATTTCAACATTGCCTCAGATACAAGGTTGTCTGTGAAAGGAACAGCTGCCAGGGATGGAGTGTGCTCTTTGCCATTTGTTCCATTAGGTACAGCAGCCCACAGTTGATTTTTGGCCAGGGGCTCTTTGGAGGATGAATTGGTAGGGGAGATTGCCAGGCCCTTACCTCTGTCTGCTGGATGTGCACCTGGGGTGTCGTCTGGAGGAGGTAAAGTGTCCATGTCCACTCTGGGTGTGCCTGTGGAGGGGGTTTCTGGCTGTGGGGACTCTGGTACAGAGTGAGCAGGCAGACTGGCAGCTTCATCGTGATGACTGTTCCCGGAGCCTATGCCATCTTGGGCTGACTGCATGCCCGTGGCGGTGTAGTAATGCGTAAGGCAGCATGGTGCTGGTGGCTTATATTTCTTTTTGGAGATGCCTGAGGGTGTCCCCGATCCTTCCTCCCACAAGGTGTGCAGATTACAGCGGGGATAGTAACGCTGGGTTGACCTATAGCCAGGCCACGGAGAGGAGCTTGGGACTTAGGTATCCATCCTGGTCTGCAGCAGGCCACGCCTTCCCTCTTATCTATCTATTTTTAATGCGTGTTCTGTTGGACTTAGTATTATACTTGCTTAGTAAGATTTCAATACTGATGGCACTTAGCACATGTTCTTGGGTAGAGTTGAGCGAACCCGGACTGTAAAGTTTGGTTCCGTACCGAACTTTGGGGTGTCCGGGACCCGGACCCGAACCCAGACTTTTCAAAAAAAGTCTGGGTTCAGGTCCGGGGTTCTGGTAATTTTACCAAAAGTTCTGAAAATTGCTGTAAAAAACTCCAGGAAAGTCCTAGAGGTCTGCAAAAGGAAGGAAAATGGGGGTAAGGGTGGGACAAGTGCCCTACAAAGAAATGGGGACAGGGAAATAACTAAAAGCATTTTTTAAAAAATAAAAACCTAAAAAAAGCAAATATGGAGGTGGATGTGGACCATCTTCAAACTGGGTCTGAAAAGTATTAATTAACGGTAGAAGCCATATAACTGTTCTAAAATCCTCTTCAAACTGTGTCAAAAAAGTATAAATAAGCCGGGAGAACCCATATCACTGTTCTGCACACATCTGGAAACTGTGTGTGTCACTTTAAATAAAACCGGGACTAACTGAACTACTGTTCTGCAAACATCTGGAAACTGTGTGTAACACTTTAACTAAAACAGGGAGAAACCATACTACCTCTGGAAAGTGTGTGTGAAACTACAGCATAGAGAAGAACAGGGATATGGTTTCACTCTGCTATAGTATCACACACACTTTCCAGATGTTTGCAGAACAGTGATATGATATCACTGTTCTGCAAACATCTGCAAACTGTGTCTGAAACTATAGCAGAGCAAAACCATATCCCTGTTCTTCTCTATGCTGTAGTTTCACACACAGCTTCCAGATGTTTGCAGAACAGTGATATGGGTTCGCCCTGGTTTTTGTTAAAGTGTTACACAGACTTTCCAGATGTTTGCAGAAGAGTAGTTCTGTTAGTCCAGGTTTCATTTAAAGTGACACACAGACTTCCCAGATGTTTGCAGAAGAGTGGTTCAGTTAGTCCCGGTTTCATTTAACGTGACACACAGACTTTCCAGATGTTTGCAGAAGAGTAGTTCAGTTAGTCGAGGTTTCATTTAAAGTGACAAACAGACTTTCCAGATGTTTGCAGAAGAGTAGTTCAGTTAGTACCGGTTTCATTTAAAGTGACACACAGACTTTCCAGATGTTTGCAGAACAGTAGTTCAGTTAGTCCCGGTTTAATTTAAAGTGACACACAGACTTTCCAGATGTTTGCAGAAGAGTAGTTCAATTAGTCCCGGTTTCATTTAAAGTGACACACAGACTTTCCAGATGTTTGCAGAAGAGTAGTTCAGTTAGTCCCGGTTTCATTTAAAGTGACACACAGACTTTCCAGATTTTTGCAGAAGAGTAGTTCAGTTAGTCCCGGTTTCATTTAAAGTGACACACAGACTTTCCAGATGTTTGCAGAACAGTAGTATGGTTTCTCCCTGTTTTAGTTAAAGTGTTACACACAGTTTCCAGATGTTTGCAGAACAGTAGTTCAGTTAGTCCCGGTTTTATTTAAAGTGACACACACAGTTTCCAGATGTTTGCATCTTTTATTTATACTTTTATACTTTTTTGACACAGTTTGAAGATGATTTTAGAACAGTTATATGACTTCTACCGTTAATTAATACTTTTCAGACCCAGTTTGAAGATGGTCCACATCCACCTCCATTTTTGCTTTTTTTAGGTTTTTATTTTTTTTTAAATGCTTTTAGCTATTTCCCTGTCAACATTTCTTTGTAGGGCACTTGTCCCACCCTTACCCGCCATTTCCTTCCTTTTGCAGAGCTCTAGGACTTTCCTGGACTATTTTACAGCCATTTTTGTGCCTAAAAGTTCGGGCCCCCATTGATTTCAATGGGGTTCGGGGTCGGGACAAAGTTCGGGTTCTGTTCAGACCCGAACCCGGACTTTGTCCCGAAGTTTGGCCGAACCAGCAGAACCCGGACTTCTAGAAGTTCGCTCAACTCTATTCTTGGGCAAAGGAACTCAACAGGACTTTGGAGATCTAAGCTGTTTGTCAAGCTTTCCTAAAACATTCAAATTTTAACATTGTCTTCTGCAGGCATAATGGTTTCTAGTGAAAAGACCATATTTATTGAAAAGTCTACCAGAGTCTCAAATACAGCTGTAGCCAATGGTTTAATACAATCCTTTACAACTTCTTTAGCACCTAAAACAACACAATCTTTAGAATCTAATACAGGACCGAATGTAACTACTGAGCTTTCAACAAAAAGTGCTGTCACTGAATCAACATTCAAAATTTCCAGACCATCAGAACTTTCAATGTTTACTTCAAAATCGGCTTATACAACAAAGAAAATTGGAGGATCAACTCAGGTTTTATTCCAAACTATAAAAACACTGGAGATGTTTTCTAAATTATTTACTGGTTTAGTTACCAGTAAAGTTACCAATCCATTTTCTACTCCATTTATAAGTCCAGTTCCTACTAAAGCTGAGGTTATAACCAGCCACCTCTCAACAGTGTCCACCAAAGTAAACCCAACATCCTTAACATCATTATCATCAGGGCCTTCAACAGGGTCTACAATAACATTGACACCATCTACTATGTCAAAAGTGGCCACTAACCTCTTTTATAAAACATCTACTGAAAGTCAGATACCATTTCTAACTACAGGTAAGCCATCTGAAGCATTAAATACATTTGCATTCAAATCAAAAATGTAATGTGCCATCCAAATAGTTATCCAGTGTGTTGAACCACTTATAGAATTAACCAGGCAAATGACAGATTCCTGATACATGAAAGCCATTACATAAAATAAAATAGCATTTTTTGCTTAGTACACTTTTTCATTGTGCAAAATTTCTAAACTGGAAAAAAGTTAGTAAATGAAAAATCTACTTTTATCTTATGTGACTCAGTCAATTACACTTTGGTTATTTTAAAGCAAAATTCCAGTTTAGGTTTATTAGTGCATTCTCGCTAGATTTGGGATCTGACTTTTTCCAAGGTGAATAGACAGAGAAAAGGAAAGTGAAGTATGTGCTGTTGGAGTATGATGTATTAAAGCAACAGTGGTGCTTTGCCCTGCATAGCAAAGCACAGGTTCTCTCTAATGTGTTATTTCAAGAAGAGGTGTACAACATACTGTATGTCATATTCCAAGAAGCATCCCTGCACTGCTCACATCAGTATCTCCACAATTTGTCCATTCTCCACTGCCAAGAGCTCACAGTTGTGTATTAGGAGAGGTGGGTAGGGGAGAGGTCTATAATGAAATCTTTAAAGCCTGGTACACACAGGCCAAATGTCAGCAGACATCGACCGGTTAAAAAAAAAAAACGGCATTCGGCCCATGTGTATGTAGGTCTGTCAGACGAGCATGCTGGAAAACCAGTATCCAACCGACTAGGAGTTTTCTGGTGGGGGCCATCCCCCTGTCAGAATACAACAGCTCAGTGGAGGAGATCGCATAGTTAGCACAGTGGCTCCGACACGCTGCATTGAATGAAAAAACCTTATAGTGTGTACCAGGCTTAACCAATAAAGATATACAAGCAAAAAAATATATTGTCCAGTGGGTATATATATACCTTGCCCGGAGGCTCAAGAACTACCTGACAAGATATCTGCAGGTTTGCCAGTTTAAAACTCATGGCACCAGTTTAAAAACTGGCAATTAGGAACAGAAACCTGCCAATCTGGACGTCAAAATTAAGTACCGTATATACTCAAGTATAAGCCATCTCGAATATAAGCCGAGGCACCTCATTTTACCACAAAAAACTGGGAAAAGTTATTGACCCGAGTATAAGCCTAGGGTGGGAAATGCAGCAGCCAGAACACAGGGACAGGGAGCCAGAACACAGGGACAGGGAGCCAGAACACAGGGACAAGAAGCCAGAACACAGGGATTGTAGCCAGGACACAGGGATTTTAGCCAGGACACAGGGATTTTAGCCAGGACACAGGGACTCAGCCATTACACAGAGATTATAGCCAGAACACAGAAGAGATGAGTAAGGTAGATTCACAATCTACAGAGCACGCTGCTTCTAAGAGCCAGTCTGTGCATGAAACTATGACCTAATTACATTGGAATGCAGAGAATGCTGAGAATGCAGAGAGAGAGAGAGCTGCAGATCTTCACTGAGATCAGGAGGTGGGCGGGACTGAACAGCTAACAGCCACGTGTCCCACCCACCTCCCAACATCAAGTTGAAAATCTGACACCTCTCTCAACATTCTTTGCATTCCAATGTAATTAGGTCACGGTTTCATGCACAGAACGGCTCTTAGAAGCAGCGTGCTCTGTGTAATGTGAATCTACTCATTACCCACAGACACTGACTCGAGAATAAGCTGAGGGGGGTCTTTTTCAGCACAAAAAAATGTGCTGAAAAACTTGGCTTATACTCGAGTATATACGGTATGTAGAATATTGTTTTGGGGGGTTTCCAGATTCTGATAAGACACTGCCCATAAACCCTAACAACCACCAGTCCAGGGATGTGGGGAAGTTGCTTTACTCCCATTGTAAGCTACTCCCCCATGCTGAGGAAATGTGGCCTAGTAAAGTTCATGAGGGAGGTCACATGCTTATCCTAGCCAGCCAGGTTGCATGCTTGGATCGGGGTCTGGTGTGGATTTTGGAAAGGCTTTTTTTTCTTTTTATGTACAGGGTGGGCCATTTATATGGATACACCTTAATAAAATGGGAATGGTTGGTGATATTAACTTCCTGTTTGTGGCACATTAGTATATGTGAGGGGGAAACTTTTCAAGATGGGTGGTGACCAAGGCGGCCATTTTGAAGTCGGCCATTTTGAATCCAACGTTTGTTTTTTCAATAGGAAGAGGGTCATGTGACACATCAAACTTATTGGGAATTTCACAAGAAAAACAATGGTGTGCTTGATTTTAACATACGTTTATTCTTTCATGAGTTATGTTCAAGTTTCTGACCACTTATAAAATGTGTTCAATGTGCTGCCCATTGTGTTGGATTGTCAATGCAACCCCCTTCTCCCACTCTTCACACACTGATAGCAACACCGCAGGAGAAATGCTAGCACAGGCTTCCAGTATCCGTAGTTTCAGGTGCTGTACTTTTCGTATCTCCACAGCATAGACAATTGTCTTCAGGTGACCCCATCTTGAAAAGTTTCGCCCCTCACATATACTAATGTGCCACAAACAGGAAGTTAATATCACCAACCATTCCCATTTTATTAAGGTGTATCCATATAAATGGCCCACCCTGTATAGAGTTCCCCTAAAATCGATACAAGACCCGTTGCTAAATGTATCACTTCCCTCTACTGCTAGAAGTTTGATTTGACCAAACAGCATTTTAGTTTGACTGTTAGACAACCCTCCCAAAAAGATTTTCTTTATTATCTTATTCTTCATTCTTTATAAAGCTACACTAACACTACTTAAAACACAAACCAGTATAGCTTATGTTTATCCTTTCAGGTATGCCTCAATTTTTGATGGGAAATCACAGAGCAATTAATAAAATGACTAAGGCCCAGGTCTCCACAATAGGTAATACAGAAGAGCTACAGATACTTACTACAGGTACATCTAAATAGATGAGTAATGTGTTCTAAAACATATCCTTCTAATATCAATATTTGATATTTTTTTACAGGGAAAGTTGCAGCATCACTCAAGACCATTCCAAATATTGTTCGCTTAAATAAAACCAGGATCCAGGTTAGGTGTTTCTTTAATGCATTGCATAGCTCATCAAAATTTCAAATGTTCAAAAATATACCTGTGTTGTCAAAGCTTTATTCTCTGAATTATATAGTATGCACCACTTGCTGACCACCGATCGACATTTGACGGCGGCAAAGTGGCTCTGTAAGGCGAATCGCCGTCATATGACGGCGGCCGCCTGATCGCTCACTGTGTCCGGGGAGGGCCAGGGAGCGGGTGCAGCGGAGTTGATCTCTGCCGGCCACCCGCGATGCCCCCCCGGAGTGAAAGAAAGGAGGTCCGTGTATATAAACACGGACCTCCGTTCTGTGAAGGGGGGAAGGGCTGTGATCACAGCCTTCCTGTACATGGAGGCTGTGACCACTTCCCTTCCCCAGCTAGGGCAGTCCCCCCCCCACAGTTAGAACACGCCCAGGGAACACAGTTAACCCTTAGAGCGCCCCCTGCAGGTTAACCCCTTCACTGCCAATGGCATTTACACAGTAATCAATAGCACTGATCGCTGTATAAATGCCAATGGTCCCAAAAAAGTGTCAAAATGGTCCGACATGTCTGCTGAAATATCGCAGTACCGCTAAAAATCGCAGATCGTCGCCATTAATAGTAAAAAATAAAAAAAAAAATAAAAACCCCAAAAATTAATTCTTATCATCCGTAAACGCGACCACTTTTGCGCAAACCAATCAATAAACGCCAATTGCGATTTTTTTTTTATCACAAATATGAGGAAGAATATAAATCGACCAAAACCGATGAAAAAAAATGTTTTTTTATATTTTGGATTTGTATTTTAGCAAAAAGTAAGAAATTTGGGTTTTTTTTGCAAAATTGTCGCTCTTCTTTTGTTTATAGCGGCGATCAGAAATGACGCAGTGGTGATCAAATACCACCAAAAGAAAGCTCTATTTGTGGGGAAAAAAGGACGTAAATTTCGTTTGGGTACAACGTCGCACGACCGCGCAATTGTCAGTTAAAGCGACGCAGTGCCGAATCGCAAAAAGGGCTCCGGTCCTAAAGCTGGAAATCCTTCCGGGGCTGAAGATATTAAAAGGCAATATTTGGACTTTATGCATCCTAATTGCTAGTGATATATGATACTCTTTTTACTCCCCTCATGTCATGCATTTATTTTTGTAAAAATATTGTAGATCTGCTATTGCAAGTACCTTGCTTAGTTTATATGTACATCTGAAAGGAGGTAAAGGTAGTGCTGGATGCAAGGGCACAATGTTGGATGGTTCTGACAGGTTTTCTTGGTTACAGTGTAGCAAGGATATGCTTCCTCAGAGAGATCTCCTGTTGCTTTTCAAATCTTTTGAAGGACTGTTGATAGCATAGGTTCTTCGCAGCTCTAACTTAAGTCCTTATAGTTAGGATCACCAAAAAGCAGGCAACAGACATTCAAATATGAAAAATCTGTTGGTTTATTTCCACAAGTAATGTGCAGAAAGTTTGGTGCTTGAAGTGACATATTAAACATGTTGTACTTGGTTGTTGATTATTGATACAGACTGGGTGGCTTGGCCCCGCCCCTCAATCCTTCATCACAGCATTTGATTGACATTGCCATTGGCTCACGCTGCTATGAATCAGTCAGTGTCTGTAATCACACTACACACCAGTTAAATGATTTTTATTCCAAAAAATTATGTCAAAACATTACAACTTCAAAAAACCTATCATGCATCTGATACCTTGAACTTTCTACTTTCCAAAAAGGGGTCATTTGGGAAGTATTTGTACTGTCTTGGCATTTTACCTTCTCATGAGATAAGATAGTCCGTCAATACATCAGGATTGATCAATTTTCAGATATATACCATAGTTTGTGGACTATATAACTTTCCTACAGACTAAATAATGTACACTGATTTGGGTTAGTTCCACCAAAGAAATGGAGCAGAATACACGTTGGCCTAAATTTATGAAGAACAATTATGTATTTGAAAAATTATGTCTTTTTTTTGTTTATTTAGCAAAAAATAAAAATTCCAGTGGTGATTAAATACCACCAAAAGAAAGCTCTAGTTGTGTGAACAAAATGCTAAAAATTCAGTTTGGGTACAGTGTTGCATGACCACACAATTGTCATTAAAAATGTAACAGCACTGAAAGCTGAAAATTGGCCAGGGCAGGAAGGGGATACAAGTGCCCTTTATTGAAGTCGGTAAAAAATAGCATTCAGGATAGCAACTTTGCCCCTGCACACCAAGAAATAAGATGAAAAATGTCCCAGAGGAAATAGTACTTGTGTAGCCGTGTTGAATATATTATCTATCTGTTTTTAATAATCATATTTCAATAAATTAAAGAGAGAAAGAAAGTATATATACAGTGTATGTGATATGTGATAAATAAAAAAATGACCACCCCCTGGATTTTATACCTACAGTATATGTATTCTTATGGGAATATTTAAATCAAAGGGTCTGCAAAATATAATTTAGTGTCAGTACAATCATACCTGGCATTACAAAACTAGTCTTTAGCCCTCATCCCACAGAAATGTACATTGTGGGACAAATTCACTAAGCAATTGCCTTCCTCTAACAATTTATTTATACCTGGGTTATCCCAGTACAATTCTCCAGTCTGCGGAATTAATCATGGGTGAGGGGATTTAAAATAACCTTTCTCTTCCATCAAATGATCTGCAAAAGGAGGGCTGGCCATGGATTCAAATTGTAAAATTATCATATAATGTTTGAATAGTATTAAATGTTTTAATCATCAGCCCATCAATTGCAGGTACAATGTACTTAAAAGAGTGACTAACAGATGTATAGAATGTTTATCCAGTGCATTGTCGGTAGCCAAGTTGACACCTTTGTGGTGATGGAAGACTACTTCCTTTTCTTCCACTTCTCTAACATTTGGTACCATCCACTAGCTTGACACAGCTAGTGGTGTAACTAGGAACACAGGGGCCAGTGGCGTCACTAGTGTTGGTGTCACCTGGTGCGGTAAAATATGGTGTCACCCCCCCATTTTTTTCCCACATGAAACTGCACTGCATTCCTGTACAATTCACATGCGATTCAGTACAGTGCAATTTGAGCCCATTCATTTTGAATGGCTTAAATTGCACTATATTAAGCCAAAGTCATGCATGCATCACTTTTGAAACCACACTGCAACTGGATCACATGATCATTTTGTACCATGTGATCCGGCGCTGGCAAATGCACTGCATTTGTGACCTGCATTTAGGGTATTATTAAAATTGCACTGACATCCACTGCAGATTACAAATGTATATTGAATGCGGCGCAGGAAAGGCACAAGGATCACAGGTTTCCTGCACTGCATTATAGTATGAACCAAGGCTTAATGAACACAGTGAGTGATCAGTACCCAACATAGCAAACCTCTGTACTCACACACCTCTGTACCCCACACAACACACCTCTGTAACCCCACACAGCACACTTATGTACCCCACACAGCGCACTTCTGTAACCCCACACAGCACACTTCTGTAACCCCACACAGCACACCTCTGTACCCCACACAGCACACCTCTGTACCCCACACAGCACACCTCTGTTGCCCAGAGCATACTTCAGCACCCCTCTGCACGTTTTTGCACCCCAGCACACTTCTGTCCCCCCTGTACACATGGTACCCCCCAGGACCCTTGCACCCCATCACACTTTTTACTCCTCAGCACACTGTACCCATCCCTCACTGCCCCTCTCCCAATCATCACCCGCCTCTGCAGTCACTGAGCTACAGATTAGTGTATGTTGCTGCAGTTCCTCGGGTGCCTGTAGCCAAGCGAGAACACTGAGGGTGGCTGGATCCCACACAGAATGTCATTGTTGCAGGAAAGATGTCCTGCCCTCTCCTCACTCCTGAGTCTGCAACTGAAAGGTTCCGGGCAACACAACAGGAAGGGCTGAAGGCTGTCAATATCCCCCCCACCAGCAGCCAGCTAGAGAGGCAGTGCTGTGAGGGGAAGAATTCCAGGCATTGGGCAACAGAAGAAAGGGGCGCATGGAGCCCCTCCTCCCCTCCTGTCCAGGTGTGACAGGATGGCCACACAGCCTCTCAATGCGGCCCTGGTGTCACCCTCCTGGCGCGTGTCACCCTGGTGCAGCCCGCATCCCCCGCTGCTCCCTAGCGACGCCACTGACAGGGGCAATCAAATAAAATCAAAAACCTTTTTTAGGCAGTAATCAGCCAAAGAATATAAAGAAAATAATTGGAATGAATTATTTGTCACAAAGATGTTCATGGTCAAAATACATTAGAAATTCTAAATGTTGTCAGCTTTTGCCCTGAAGAGGATTGTGACAAGTTAAGGCAATACAATATGTGAATCCTTTTTGCTTGCAACCTTTTCCTAAAGGTATTTTATGATTAGAAAAATAAAGGAAATGATTGGATATCCATCTCTGATTGGTCGATATATACTAAAAGTGAGTTTAGGGCACTAAAAGACTTGATGGAATTATTACAAGAGGATCAACCTAAGGTTGAGCCTGACAGCTTGGATTTAGACCACCTACTGTATTGCCTGGGAAATGTTGAACAAAAAATAAAATTCACTCCTCCTAAAAGAGGAGCTAGGACCGGAAGTGACATGTGATGTACGGTACACGTCACTTCCGGCCCTAGCTTCATAGCGGTTAGTCTGAATTCAGAACGCAAGACACATAGGATACCCTACTGCAAGGGCTGGATTTCTTTCTTGAATGCGCGAAAAACATCACTAAAATGTGACTGCAATCTTTATATTTTTAACAATAAATACATATTGAAACAATATTGCTATTACAAGCAGGAGCAGGGATGTAATGGAAGCACTGAATGGGGTTTCTCTAAAACAGTTAGTAAAAAGTCCAACCCGAGGTGATCATATTCTTGACCTAGTACTGACAAATGGGGATCAACTGTCTGATGTTGAGGTGGGGGAGAATTTGGGTTCTAGTGATCACCAATGGCTTTGGTTTGATATTAAAACAAGAACTGAAAAATCATATACAAAAACAAAAGTTTTAGATTTTAAAAGGACAAATTTTGCTGAAATGGGGAAATTTCTAAAAAATGAACTGAAAGGTTGGAGCAAAATGACAGGAGTAAATAATCAGTGGGCACTATTAAAGTCTACCATCTTGGAGGCAACTAGATTATCTGTCAGGCAAGTTAGTAAGAATAAACGGAAGAAAAAACCAATATGGTTCACCAAAGAGGTAAGTAGGATAGTAAAGGGAAAAAAATGGCATATAGAATATTCAAGGAAACAGGAGGTGCAGCTGACAGAGAGGAGCATAAAAATAGACAAAAGGAGGCCAAACACATTATTGGTGCTGCAAAAGCACAGAAAGAGGAGGAAATTGCTAAGTCTATTAACCACCTCCCACCCGCGCCATAGCCAATAGACGTCCTCCCATTTGGCTTGTGCTGGGCGCGCTCCCGCGGGCACGAGCAGCGCGCGCACGTGCCGCCGCACACTGCAGGAGCGTGCCCGCGCTTCGGGCGGACCCGATGTCCGCCGGAGACTCGCGATCTCCTTTCAGAGAGGAGGAGCGGGGAACCGCCGAAGTAAACACGGCGGTTCCCCGTTCTGTGAATGGGACATAACAGATCTACTGATTCCCTGTCACTGGGATCAGTTAGATCTGTTATGTCCCGACCAGCCCCGCCCCCCCACAGTTAGAACACATGCAGGAAACATTGTTAACCCCTTCACTGCCCCCTGCTGGTTAACCCCTTCACTGCCAACGACATTTATACAGTAATCAGTGGACATTTAAATTTCTGATCTCTGTATAACTGTCATTGGCCCCAAAAAAGTGTAAAAAACGTACGACATGTCCGCCCCAATATCGCAGTACCGATAAAAATCGCAGATCGCCTCCATTACCAGTAAAAAAATAAAATAAAATAAAAACGCCATAAATCAATGTCCATAGTTTGTAGGAGCTATAACTTTTGCGCAACCCAATCAATAAACGCCGATTGCGATTTTTTTTACCAAAAATATGTAGAAGAACATTTTTTTTAGCGTTAGCCGCAAATAACTAACCCAACGCGTTTTCAATATCGAGGATGTTTGATACCTGTAACTAAATACCGCAAAAATAAAATAAAATAAAAAAATGACCATTACCTCCGCTAGACGCTAAAAATAGCCATGACGCTATAACCCCGCCTGTACAGCATGCAAAAAATGTGAAAAAACCCCGGTTACTGTCAATATGTCTCTAGTCTTTAAATTTACAGGTGACTAATGACATATTTACAGCAACCGTCACTTCCCCAATTGGTCGTCCCCCGTCACTTCCCCAATTGTTACAAA
>BLSH010231376.1:469169-495484 GCA_018402905.1 Glandirana rugosa
AAGTAAAAAAACGGATTTCATCAAGATTTCCGTCTTCCAAAAAATGGCATTACGTAAGATACGTGATTCCATTTTTTTTGGACCACGTCGAAGGGGGAGTCG
Organism: Glandirana rugosa; assembly: GCA_018402905.1. Classification (NCBI taxonomy): domain Eukaryota; kingdom Metazoa; phylum Chordata; class Amphibia; order Anura; family Ranidae; genus Glandirana; species Glandirana rugosa. Next base: position 469,272 of record BLSH010231376.1, read on the forward strand.
GGAGGAATATGAATGGACTCGAGGTAGTACTAGGTCGTAACACGTATTCTCGAGTATGTCGTCGCCCTCGGTAATAAAGGACGACGACAGTTAGTGTCGATCACTCGGTTACTCTCCAGCCCTCACCCTCCTCCCCAGTCCGGTTCTAGTAACTCAATTACCTGTTACAGTTAAGTGTCCTCGCGTCGAGCCCTCACTCGGACGAACTCACGGGGATATCATTCTCCGAAACTATTAACTCCGCCCGATCCTCTTCTTTTTGGGTTCTCTGCTGGCAGTCCTGGCTCCTCCCCCCTGCCTCAATTATCAAAGCCTCTTACTATAGGGGCACTCAAGCAGGCTCACTCCCGAGCTGCGCTCCTGTGAATTGACATTGTCCATTAACTCAATGATCTTGGCCTGACCCCTCCTCCCACTCCCGACCTCTCATTGGCTCACTAGCTGTGATTGACAGCAGCAGGAAATAATGGCTCCCGCTGCTGTATGAGCTCTTATGCACAATGCTGGATCATGATGGAGCTCAGGTAAGTATAAGGAGGGCTGAGGGGGAAGCTGCACCAGGTTTTTTTTACCTTAGTGCATAGAATGCATTACGGTAAAAAACCTTCTGCCTTTAGAACTACTTTAGGCAAAAAAATGAAGATTTAAACAATGGAAATAGCCATAACAATACACCCCTAGCAATCTTATAGTTTGTTCCAACCAACCAATATCAGAAAGGTTTAGGTTGAATATAAAATCTTAAAACTGCTCTCACCCCTTTCTAACACCTATACTAACTATCCTATATAACAGTGGTTCTCAACTCCTGTCCTCAGGGCCCACCAACAGGCCAGATTTTAAGTATTACCTTACGGAGATGCAGACTAGAATATCTCAATCACTGAGCAGCAAGTTATATCACCTGTGATGTATTTCAGTTATCCTGCAAACCTGGCCTGTTAGTGGGTCCCAAGGACAGGAGTTGAGAACCAATGCTATAGAAGAAAGATGCATGTGCTTATCTATTCTCAGGCTATCCTGACCACTCCTGTCAACTCTACTGTGTCAACCAGCACCAGCTACAGGGAAACACAGAGAAAGCTCTGACAATGGCTGTAATGCCTGAGCAGTTATGCCACCCATAGACTTAGTATATGCCATCCATTGTTGGCTCTCCCTCCTCTCCCCTGGAGTCACTGCTTGCTGACAGATGGGAGCAAATCATGTGACCGAACTGGAGCAATCTGAGAATAAGTAAGTATATGCATCTTTCTTCTACACGATAGTTAGCATAGGTGTTAAAAGAGAGGTGGGAGTAGTTTTAAGTATAGATCGTTTTATCCAGGAATTCCACTTTAAGTATGGTGCACTCTCAGATAGCTTCATATCAAGAACATCAAAATGATATTATCATCTTAAAATGTTAAAATTTTATGTCAATGTCAAGTTTTGAATTTTTGAACATTAATAGAAAAAAGCTTTACCCAGTGTGTCTTTGCTGCATGAAATGAAGATACTAAGTATTTTTTTACAATGCAGATTATATACAGTAATTCAAAGATAATACATGGTAAGTAATCCCAAAAAATATATATAATTCAATGTTTCTTAGAATTATCTGTGTTAATTACTTGCCTACCGGGCACTTTCACCCCCTTCCTGCCAAGCCCAATTTTGAGCTTTCAGTGCTGTCACACTTTGAATGACAACTGGGCGATCATGCAACACTGTACCTGTATGAATTTTTTAACATTTTTAGAGAAAAATAGGACAGTCTTTTGGTGGTATTTAATCACCAATGGGTTTTTAGTTTTTGCTAAACAAATGAAAAAAGATAGAAAATTATGAAAAAAAAACCCTGAAAATTTCCTATCAAATACTTACCGTAATTTTCCTTTCCTGATGGACTCCATGGCAGCCTAAGTGTGGGTTTAGCCCTGTCTCTACTACCCTATAGGACTCCTCTCCCATAAATCTTTGCTCTGAGCCAGCGGCCGTTTTTTGTAACTAGCCTAATCCAGACATTTGGGAGGGACTCCTGCTGCCATGGAGTCCATCAGGAAAGTAAAATTACAGTAAGTATTTGATAGGAAATTTTCAGTTTTCCTGACAGACTCCATGGCAGCCTACCTGTGGGAAATAACGCGTCATATACACCTGAGTGGGCAAAAATGCTGAACAAAAGATTTAATTAACCCCGTCCACTGACAGTACTTGTACGCATTCAACTAGTACTTCTAGTTGAATGCGCTGTCACCTCCTGTGGGGGCGCCAAGCCCTTTGCTTTGTAGACCCATTGGATCACTTAGATGACCCATGTAGTGATGGTTCTGATGGAGGCCCGCAGCCCTTTGTTCTTCCCATTGAGCAGGACAGAGAGATAGTCTGATTGTCAAAAGGGAGCCGTGGCCTCTAGATATAGCTTCAGGGTGGCTCCCACATCTAGGGGGTGCAGGTTCAGGCCTTCAGTTGTCTTGAAGGAGGGAAGAACGACCTCCTGATTTTTGTAGAAAATTGAGGCGGCCTTGGGATTCGATCCTAGCATTGAGATTAGGACCACCCTGTCCGGAAAAAGTTAAAGCTTGGATTTCCGAGATTTTCTTAGTCAAAGTAATCGCCATTAGGAAAGTGGTTTTGCAGGCAAGTTCTCTGATTGGGAGAGGTTTATCCAATTGAGTGAAGAAGCCTAGGACTAACGGGAGATCCCATTTGGGGAATCAGTATCTTTTCTACGGTCTGAGCCTGACTGGTCCCCTGAAGAATTGGTGCACCAGGGTGTGTCTGGCCCACGATACCTCCCGCAAAGGCAGAGATCGCCGACACCTGCACCTGGAGGGAGCTCACAGATAGATCCAGGTTTAAGCCTGACTGCAGGAAGCTTAAGACATCTTGGACTGACTGCAAACCACATGAATTGGTTCATGAACTTGGCCCAGATGCGTTCGTAGACTCGATTTGTACTTCTTCTCCTTGCACTCAGAAGTGTGGAAATAGTTTCTTCTGGGCACCCTAGTGCCTCTAACCTTTCCCTTTCAAAAACCCGGCCTTCAGGCGCAGATGAACAGGACATCGGTAGTGGAATCGGAACCTCGTATTGCAAGGGGAGGCAAAGAGATCGACCTCTGGAGAGACTCCCAGGGTTAAGATCTATCTGAACACCTCCTCATGAAGGAACTATTTGTTGTTGTCCAGGCGGACTCGAGAAAGGAAGACCGCCTGGATGTTCTGTATTCCAGGAACATATGTTGCTGTTATGTTGGCCAAGTTCTTCCGTTCCCAGGACATAATTGGTTCTACTTCCTGAAGCAGGGACAGGCTTTGAGTTCCCCCTTGTCTCCTTATGTAGGCAACTGCAATCGTGTTGTCTAATTAGAGTAGTACAGGTGAACCTGTAGTCAGGTGGCAAAAAGCCTGCAGAGCCTTGAAAGAAGCCCGTAGCTCCAGTATGTTTGAGACTATCCCTTGAGAAAGAAAGTTCCAAATGCCCTGTGCCACTTCCGATAGGCAGTGGGTGCCCCAGCCCCTGCTGCTGGCATCTGACATTATTGAGGCCCATGTGATGGGGAGAATGGAGAGACAATTGCTTACATTTGTCTGCTGAGGCCACCAGAGGAGGGAATTCTTCATGGTCGGTGTAATGTAAATGCGCTGAGCCTTGCTGCCTGACTGCCATTGTTGGAGAAACCCTTTCTGGAAGGGTCGCATACTCCATTGTGCCCACTTCACCATGGGGATCGTGGCCACCATCGTGCCAATAATCTTCAGACACTGGAGAGCAGGAAGGCTGGAAGACGAGAGGGCTGGCCGAATCCTGTCCCTGACTATTGCCATCTTCTCTTCAGGTAAGGAGATGGTGCCCTGTACTGTGTTGAAGTGAGCACCGAAGAATCCAAGGGACTGAGAAGGCTCCAGGTGACTTTTCTCCAGATTCAGGAGCCATCCAAATTCCTGGAGAGTGGTGATGACCTGATCCCTTTGTTCTGTCAACTGGGACTTCTCTTGGACCAATAGGAGGAGATTGTCCAGGTAATGGTAGAGATGGACACCCCTGGCTCTCAACAGGGCCACTACGGCCAATAAGACCTTCAAGAAGACATGTGGTGAGGTCGATAACCTGAATCGCAGGCAGGTGAATTGTAAGTGAAGTGTCCCTATGGCGAACCAGAGGAACTGTTCGAAACCCGCTGCCACCAGAATATGAAAATAAGTCCTTTAGGTCTATGGAGACCAGCCAGTCCCCAGCCTGAACTGATTGCCAAATCATGGACAGTGTTTCGACCTTGAACCTTTTTTTTTAATGAAGTGGTTCAGGTGAGTCAAGTCAATCACGGGCCTCCATGTGCCGTTCTTCTTTTTCACCATAAAGAGAGGGAAATACATCCCCGACCCTTGTTCACTGTCCAGGATGGGAATGGCAGCTCCTTGTGCCAATAAAGATTTTATGTACGCTAAAAGGATCTTCCTCCATGCCCCCACCTGCCATGCCTGAGTGGGCCCAATCTCAAAAAGACTTAGTAAGCTCCTTCTCCCCCATTGAACCACTCTTGGCGGACTTCTTGAAGGAAGACTGCCTCGACTTAAAGGATATTGAGAATTCCCAGCCAGGCATGTAGCTACATGCCTCCCTGGCACGTTTCTGGTTCCCCTGGAAAGCTTGCCTTTGGCCTGGCCCCCGCCGATCCTTAAGGAGGAACCCCGACTTACCCCCAGTGGCCCGGGTTATGGCCTTATCCAATTTATTGCCGAAAAGGGAAGACTCCTCAAATGGAATTCAGCACCACACCTGCTTAGATGCTGGGTCGGCCAGCCATGGACGGAGCCACAAGGCGCGCTTGGTAGTAACGGCCAAAAGCATAACCCGAGACACCAGACTCCCCTTGATGATGTCAAGGGGAGTCTCCCCTAGAAAGGCAGCCAGCCTTAATTCCTGGATGGGCGATCCTCTGGCTACTTCCTCCTGGGACGTTCCTGAGCATCTCATCCATGCTACTTTCATGGCTTTTGATGTTACTGACAGGGCTAAGGCAGGCTTACATGCCATACCTGCCATTAGATAGGCTTTTTTGAGGTCCGCATCGATCCGCCTGTCCAATACATTCCTGAAGGAGAAAGTGTCTTCCAGGTGGAGTTTTACATGCCTGACCAGCCTCATTACAGCTGCGTCCACCAAGGGGGCTGATTCCAGGTACTTGACCTCTTCCTCTTTGAAAGGGTACATTCTTAGTATCTTTGAGAGCATGGAGTTCTTCTTATCAACTTTAGCCCATTCATCCGAGATGACTTCACCCAGCTCAGACAGGAACGTAAAATTGACCCGGTCCTCTTTTAGTTGCTTGAAATATTTTCTCTGTTTAGGAGGAGCAGCCATTAAATTTTCCCAATTTAACATGTCTCTTACTGCCTTCACCAACGGGGTGACCAAGGGAAATCAAACCCCCCGTACGGCTCTTCTCCTTCCGAGGGACCAGGTGACTTGGCTGGAAGGGCTCCCATGCGTCCCGTACTTGCAGCTCTCTCACTAGTGAGCCCACAGGCTCTACAGGAGAATTGTGGATCTTGCTTGTCTCTATCTCTTTAAGAGACTCCTTAACGACCCTCTTGACAAGGGACTCAAGCTGATCCGCACCCCCTTTTTCGCCTGCAGCTTTGGCATAACAAAGGTCACAGAGGGATTTTCCCATCGGAGCTTGCGGCTTGCACCCCTAGCAGGTATGTTCGGCTGAGCGACTAGAGTGAGCCGTGGAAGGGTAGGCTGGGTCCCTGCTAGAATGCCTTGACCTAGAGGGTGACCCACGGTGCTTTGACCTGTTGGAGGAGTGCCAGTGATGGGACTTTGATGAACCACTTCTTCTGCATGAGCTCTTATGCCTGTCAGACCTAGAAGAGCTGAAACAAAGCAAGAGAAAGACATACAAATCATGAAGGTAATGGGGAAAAGTAATACAATATATACAGTTCCCCCCTACCCGCAGGTCACATCCCAGGGAGACCCTCCCACAATGTACCTGCCACGGAAGGGCTGGTCACAGGCAGGCGGTGACGCATCTCTAGATCCAGGGTTCTCCATCGGAGCTGTATCCATACAAGCCACCCCCCCGGGAGCCTGACCTCGGTCAGGGTATTCCCCTACCTTGGGACCAACAGGATAGTGCTTGGGGAAGTCACTGCTGAAGCCCACAATCAATTCCAAGGCACGGGGATGAACCAGCAAGTGGGCCGCGGCAGGAACGCAGAGGAGAACCAGCCGCCATGCCTGTCAGCCACGGACCACCAGGGACACATGGTACAATTGGTGCACAGAACACAAACTGCTGCCATGGAGATAACATTTTCTCATCGCTCCTGCCACGTTTGTCCCGAGCCAAGGTAATCTGCCCATGCCGTTCTGGGGTGATAGGCCAACTGCTAGTAACTAGGCTCACTGGCCCTTGCAAGGCTTGCCCACCAATAGCTATATTCATAAACCTAAGCTGTGCTCAACCCAATAAATTATAATTATCAGAACACGCAATGCATACTGAGCATTAATAATGCAATAGTATCGGGGGGCACATGACCGGCATGGAGCAGAGCGGCTGCTTCTGATAAGAGCTCCGGCACTTGCAGGGCTCTCAGCCTCAACAACGGGACAGATCATAAATCAAAGCACTAAAAACACACTCAGCTCCGTACATTAACCCCTGTGCATGCCTGGAACAAAAAAAAAGAAGCGAGGAGGAGCAGGATCGGGTAATTCTTTAACACACTACCTCCTTAGGTCTCAGGAGAAGAACAGCAAAAAATGGCTCCACCAGCACACAGCTTGCCTCTGCAAGCACTGAAACTTCAGATGAAGTTCTTCACAAACAGCAAAAGGAAAAAACTACAAACTGTGAGTACATTCCTCTATCTAAAGCAGACCTAGACAACAGTTTGGAAACTCTATGCACTAAATTGGTACTAAAATTTGAAAATGAGATACAAAAATCAACTGCCACATTATCGCATGAAATTGCAGAGCTGGGCACACAAACGGATCTTCTCGAAAATAAGCATGACGAATTGTCGATTGCTTTTAATGATTTATCAAGGGAACATGACACTCTCTCCACTGCGTTCACGCAACTGCAGGCGCACGTGGAGGATTTAGAAAATAGGAACAGGAAATGCAATATAAGGATCAGAGGTGCCCCTGAATCTATAACAGATCTCCCTGTTTTTACCACAAAACTGTTCGAGTCACTTTTACCTACTCAGGACCCACAATCATTTTTATGCGATCGTATTCACCGTGCATTGAGAGCAAAACCTCCAACTGACAAACCGCCCAGGGATATAATACTGTGCATGAAAGACTTCTTGGTAAAGGAGGAAATCATGCGTGCAGCCAGAAACACCAGAAATATTACATTAGATGGTATTCAATTGCAAATTTATCCAGACATCTCACAGGCAACACTCGAACGACGCAAGAGAATGAAAGAGATCACTACGGTACTAGCCTCAGCAAGGATCAGATACAGATGGGGATTTCCTTTTAAATTGATTATCCCCCACAATGGATCAACCTATATTGCTACCAGCATACAAGAAGGTCAAGACATACTAATTAAACTAGGTCTGATAGAGCCAGCACCTATTCCACGTACGCCCGCCACTCCTAGACCAGTCCCAATATGGAACACCCCTTCCCCTAGAGGAGATAGACGTAGAACACGTCACGAAGCGGGACAATGGAACCACATTTGAAAGAGAAATTCACAGACACAAGGATTATACAGTATATACTAAACTGGCTGCTGGATATGACTACACTCAGCTTCTTGATAACTTCAAATTTTCCATTTAATGCTCTATAAAATCAGACACTTTCAGACCACCATCTTCTGACTGAAAATGGAATAACCATTTATTTTCTTTACCCCCTCATTGCATTAGAATGCTGACCTGATTCGGCAATATAACAGTTAGCCCTTTTCAAATGAGAGAATCTCACAGACCTGAGACCCCACCCCCACCATAAGATGAAGAATTATCTGACTAATGTTACCTTCTTTATAATTACTCCTCTATCTCACTTGCCCTGCAAGGCTTATGCCTCAAAGGATATGATATAGCCACAAAACGATCAACCTAATACAACAATGACATCTACTGGTTAAAGGTGATATAGCATATCTCTCCAGGAACTGCTCTTTGTGTTATTGCATTTTTCTTGCATCTTTATATTCAAGATTGGACTTGTCTCACTACTGTTTAATCACTTGTTATGTCTTGAATTCTTAATTCTGGGATATCAACAAAAATATCCCAGTAAACTGAGGAACATGGATCATACACAATGTCTTTATTCTACCTGTATATATTACTATGCAAGTTATTTTGTTCACCTACATGTTGCCATCTTGGCACTGGCTAACTGACTCACTTAGAAAGAGGTTCTTTTTAGGTTAGACAATGTTCTCCTCGGATGAGGTTTTGTCATGTTATATTTATTTTAGTCTCTAAACTTAAACTATCAGAGAAAATAAGAGTTGTGAAGAATTTGGTGAATGCAACTTTTCTCCTCCCCTTATTCACAGAAACTATACAGACAATACTTATCCCTCCTTCTTTTCAGATTTTTTTGATGATTCATTCACATTTATGCACAGTCAATAACATCATTTTAGATGTGTGGCTGCCCGCATACATGCTGACATGATTTCCCCCCTCTCAGCCCTCTGGGTACTAAGCACAATTTTCGGCGCGGTACACTCGGGTCTGAGATTGAGACCCTCCGGTCTCAGATGTTCTCTCGGTCAGTTGGGAATATTCCTTATTCCCGCCCCCACAGCTCGTAAAAAAGTTTTTGTTATGTTAACTTATATTTCATTATTTCTTAAAAAAAATAGTACTAAAGACTTACACACTAAGTTTCTGTCTCAACTTAAAAAAGTTGAAAAGGTTATATATTTTGACTATAATGCAATAGATCACCTGAAATTTGTTCAGTCTGTGGCTCCTAAACACACTATCACATCTGACATAAACACTTCTTTCAGCACTCCTGCCGCTCTCTCCATTCAGATACAGATATAAAGACAATCACAATTATTTCCCATAATGTTAAAGGTTTTAATACCCCAAACAAACGGAGAAAGGCCTTTACACAATACAACAAATTAAATGCAAAAATTATTCTTTTGCAAGAGACACACTTTATGAAAGACAAACACCCTACTTTTTTTCACAAAGCATATAATCAATCATTCTATACATCAACCTCTACTAAATCAAAGGGTGTAGCGATTTTTTTGCACCATTCCTTCCCCTTTGAAGTACAACAAGTCTATAAAGACACCGAAAGCAGATTCATTATCATAAAAGGCCACCTCCTGGGTAAGGAACTAACAGTTGCGAATATCTACGCTCCAAACGAATCTCAATCTTCATTTTTTTCTGATTTTTTTCACAACTTACACAAATTCAACTCCCCTCATATGATTCTGGGCGGAGATTTCAATTCAGTTTCTCATCCCCACATAGATCGCAGTAAACAAACACAAAATTTGAATACATTCTCCAAGGCAACCTGCTCAAATCTAAACTCTCTACAACTCATTGACTCATGGAGAGCTTTGAATATAGGAGCCAGGGAATATACATTCTACTCACACTCACATAATTCATTTGCACGTCTGGATTATATCTTTTGTACGCCCATTATATTAGCTAATTCGCATGACACAGCAATAATCCCATGTGTATGGTCAGATCACCATATAACTTTGTTAAATACTCAATTTATAGGTCTTAGTTTCACCCCTTACTCATGGAGACTTAATGAATCCCTACTTTCTAATAAGAATTTTCAACAAGAAATAAACTCAGCGATTAAAGAATACTTTGCCTTAAACTCCTCTCCAGATATTTCCCCCACCACCTTATGGCTGGCACAGAAAGCAGTCATTAGAGGCCGCCTTATAAAAATAGCAGTAGATCATAACAAACAAAAATGGGAAAAAATACATTCCCTCACATTAGAACTTCAAAAATTATATAGAGATCATACTCACTTACATGACCCACATACGTTAGAAATTATTTCCCAGAAGAGAGAGGAATTAGACTCACTACTCACATTTAAAGCGGAAAAGGCGCTCCGCTGGTCAAAAGCAAAATTTCTTCTGGCTAGCAATACATACTCCACAATGTTCGCCCGTAAACTAAATCAATCTATCAGACCAACTCACGTCTATAAACTTAAAAATAATTCCAATCAACTAGTAACACACCCAAAAGAAATAATGTCCATATTTCAAAAGTTTTATGCAGATCTCCTTTCCGCCCCCACCACCAACCCATCTCCAGAAGCACATACCTGGCTCAACAATATCCCCATACCAAAAATCTCTCAGGAACAACTTGCAAATCTAAATAAACCTTGCACTGTAGAAGAAATTTTACAGATAATTAATTCTCTTAAAAAAAATTCAGCCCCAGGCCCAGATGGTTTTTCCGCGCTATATTATAAACAATTCTCCCACCATATTACCCCTCACTTAGTAAGGCTTTATAACAATATCCTTAAAGGAGAGCTCTTTCCGGAAGAAATGCTTTTAGCCAATATGTCGTTAATTCCTAAACCAAACAAGGACCATACTTTACCCCAAAATTATAGACCCATATCAGTTATTAATAATGATTTAAAGATTTTTAGTAGACTACTAGCCAACAGACTATCAGTCATTATCCCCCACCTTATATCCCCTTTTCAATCTGGCTTTATCTCTGGTCGTCTAATTACAGATAACATTCGCCTAGTTTCTAACATAATACAGGATGCTAACATTAACTCCAAATCGATTTTACTGTTAAGCCTTGATATAAATAAGGCCTTCGACAGTGTCTCATGGTCTTTTCTAGATAACATTTTAAAGAGATATGGTTTTCTAGGCGAATTCTTACACGCCTTCCAAGCGCTATACCATAAACCATACACTAGGGTGAGATTGCCGGGTTGCAACTCGGACTTCTTTGAGGTGGGGAGGGGGACTCGCCAGGGCTGTCCCCTCTCCCCATTTCCATTTGCACTTGCCATTGAGCCTCTAGCTATCTCAATACTACAACACCCGGATATCATGGGTTATAAAGCGCACAACAACACATATAAGCTTAGTATGTATGCAGATGACATGATCCTTTTTCTCACACAGCCCAATATGTCATTGCCAAATTTGTTACAAACACTAAATCCCTTCTCCTCCTGCTCTGGATTAACAATCAATGTTACAAAATCAATAGGAATGACAATTAACACACCCCCTTCTCTCAATAACTCCATCCAATCAACATTTAGATTCTCTCTCACATCAGATTCTCTCCCGTACTTAGGAATTCATCTTACCCCAGACTGGAATGACATACCTTCAAAAAATTACTTACCGATGATCAATAAACTTAAGGACACACTGAAAACCTGGAAAACCTTCCATATTTCATTTCTTGGTAAAATCAATGCAGTGAAAATGATAATACTCCCCAAAATATTATACCTGTTCAGAGCCCTTCCTGTCCGAATAAATAAAGCAGTCATAACAAAATTCCAATCATATATTAATAAATTCATTTGGTCTGATAAACATCCACGCTTATCAAAAAAGGTTCTGTACACTCCACAAACCAAGGGGGGACTGGGTCTTCCAGACCTTTGGACATACTACTTATCTGCTAGATGGGCACAAATTGCATAATGGCATATCTAATTCCAGTATCCCCTGGATTGACTTAGAAAAAAATGCTATTACACCATTTTCTCTATCCGGCCTTTTATGGGGGAATAAGGTTCAACCTAAACTTTTAAAAAACAAAAACCTTTTAGTTTTTCAATCCTACCAATTATGGAACCTCTATCATAAACACTATGATCTCGTCTCCCCATCCACTCCATTCGCTAACTTTATAGGCGACCCCAACTTTAGCTCATGCTCCTCAAATTATGAGGAATACTCATGGTGGACAACCAATAACCTCACTCAGTTATCAAAGTTTATAGAGAACTCCAATTTTATTTCCTTCTCCTCACTCAAGACCAAATATCAGATCCCTAACGAAGAGCTCAGAAGATACATCCAAATTAGACACTTTTACAACACATATTTTGATACCACCAATAACTCTCCATACTCATTCTTTGAAAAAATTTGCCTGAACTACCCAAGAAAAAAGGGACTGATCTCGGAAATATATATCCACCTCACTTCTTCTTATGCTATAGAAAAATTTAATTACATGTGTAAATGGGAATCTGAATGTAATATTTCACTCTCATTAGATGAATGGGAAGAATCCCTCATAAACATGCGTAAATGTACAAAATCGATCACAATTCGAGAAACAGCAATTAAAGTGTTTACAAGATGGTATTATACCCCAACAAAACTTCATATTATGTTCCCCACTATTTCACCATGCTGTTTTAGAGAGTGTAATAATGCTGGTTCATTCTCCCACATATTCTGGGATTGCCCAAAAATTTCGCATCTCTGGAACCGCCTAGAAAAGTTTGCTTCTAAAATCTCAGGAATGGAAATTCAGCTGAAGCTCACTAATTGTATCCTATTCTCACAAATCCTAGGATTAACTGTAAATCACCAAAGCCTAATACATTCTATTTGTGTCTCCATTCACTGGCTAATAGCAATCAATTGGAAATCCTTAGATGCTCCCCTCCCCCAATTGCGCAAAAGAATAAACAGTATGGTGAATGTGGAAAGAATTTTTCACACCTTATATAATACTATGCATATATTCAACAGTAAATGGGATCCTTGGTTCTCCTCTTCAAACTATTTTTTTTATTAGATTTAACCCCCACGCTCATATATTTTATTATAATGCAATACCCCTCTTGCCTATTGTCCACAATGATAACTTGAATGTAACTGTGTGTAGATATAATATACCACAGAATGTAGAACAATTAGTAATTGGATTTATATTGCTGCCATTTTCTCATGTACTACCTCAGAATCTTGATCTTTGTACCTCCCTTTCCTTTGTACCAAATAAAAGTTTGTAAACAAAAAAATAATGCAATAGTATATTTTCTTCATATGGTAATCGCAGTAGGCTAAGTACTCATTTCACTGAATCTATTATTAGTGTACTGCACAGAAGCAACCTTGGAATGTCCTTATCTAATATATCAACATGAAAAAAGAGTCTTTGTACAGATAAAACACTCTACGGTGTATTGTTCATTGTTGACAGCGCAGTGAAGACAGAAGAGACACCCAATGTGCTATCTTAACACACTTGAAGTGTATATCCTCCACCAGTAATATTTAACTGCTCACCAGAGGGAAACAGATATCTCACTGCCGGCCAATCACCCCGCCAGGCCCCCTCAGGGCATATATACGTTCCTCCCTCTAGAGTGCCGTCTGTGAGAAGGCTGTCAGTCCGCTCGTTCATTAATACATAAGGGATTATATACTCCACTTAGTGTAACTCCGTATAAAACATACATTTATTATACGAACATTATGCACTTACATTCAGAAGCAATAAAAATCACAGTTTCTCTATTAAAAAGCCGGCCGGCGGTGTAACATCAAATCGATGGGCGATGACGTCAGCGTGTCCTCCCTTGTACCCCTCCAGTGCCTCCTCCACTTGCCCCCTCCGTACCTTTCTAGTAGCTAGGGCCTATAGGAGAATGCAACTTTCCCTCTCCTAATTCGCAGCCCGGCCGGTTCTGATTGCAGCAGGGGACTCTTTGGGTAGGAGGACCATCCACTCGGTTCCTAAGAGGAGGGCAAAAAAGGAACATGGCCGCTGGCTTAGGGGAGATGAGTCCTATAGGGTAGTAGAGGTGTGGCAAAACCCATACGTAGGCTGCCATGGAGTCTGTGAGGAAAACCCTTTTCTTCCTTTCTGTTATAAAATTTTGCAAATAAGTAATTTTTCTTCTTCACTGATGTGCACTGATGGGCTCTGATAGGCTGCATTCATGGGCACTGATGAGCACAGATGAGGTGGCCCTGATAATCTGCAGAGTCCTGACCTCAACCCAATAAAACACTTTTGAGATGAATTAGACTGGAGACTGTGAGCCAGACCTTCTCGTCCAACATCAGTACCTAACCTCACAATTGCGGTTCTGGAAGAATGGTCAAACATTCCCTTGTGGACAGCCTTCCCTGAAGAGTTGAAGCTGTTATAGCTGCAAAGGGTGGGCCAACTCAATATTGAACCCTACGGACTAAGACTGCGATGTCATCAAAGTTCATGTGCTTGTAAAAGCAGGCATCCCAATACTTTTGGTAAAATAGTGTATTAGCAAGAATTATGATAATCTACTAACTGTAACTTTTTCCCTAGAAATTGGGCCAGTATAGCAAACAGGCAATTTACATAAACAAATGCCTTAATGCCACATGCTATGAAAATGGAACCTTTTACATTTCTACATCACAATGCCCCCAAGTGGAAGCGATTACATGTGAATATGGGATCCCACCCATGAAGGTTTATGACCAAGATGGCTGCTGTTTTCACTATAAATGTCCTAGTAAGTAATTGTTGTTACAACATAAACAAAGATTTAAGGACAATGCCAAAAAACATAAAACATCGCCAGCTCAAAGATGGTGTTTTTGGCTCATACAACCAGTTGTATTTATGTGTATATCAACCAAAACAATAAACTTATTTGCTCCTCTAGGGTCTCTTAGTTATACAATTTGAAGTGTTTCTTATATCTATTTAATAAGTGCAAAGAAACGCTAGAAATCCAGAGTTATCCTGTGTCTTGTGCACTTTGCAATCTTTTCTCAAGTAATGTTTTCAGGCACCATGTTGGGGCTACAGAACACCTTATTTATCTTGGATTACCCATGGGAGATGTTTTATATATACAGTATCTCACAAAAGTGAGTATACCCCTCACGTTTTTGTAAATATTTTATTCTATCTTTTCATGTGACAACACTGAAGAAATTACACTTTGCTACAATGTAAAGTAGTGAGTGTACAGCTTGTATAACAGTGTCAATTTGCTGTTCCCTCAAAATAACTCAACACACAGGCATTAATGTCTCAACAGCTGGCAACAAAACTGAGCACACCCCTAAGTGAAAATGTCCAACTTGAACCCAAAGTGTCAATATTTTATGTGCCCACCATTATTTTCCAGCATTGCCTTAACCCTCTTGGCATGGAGTTCACCAGAGCTTCACAGATTGCCACTGGAGTCCTCTTCCAATCCTCCATGACAACATCATGGAGCTGGTGGATGTTAGAGACCTTGCGCACCTCCACCTAAAGTTTGAGGATGTCCCACTGATCAGTGTTGCCAACCTACCAGATTGAAATTTCTTGGCACAGCCTAGTTTTTACTGGCATTTTACAAAAGTTACAAAATTACAGTTTTCAGTGAAAATTTCAGTATTTAGGCTACAAGCAAGTACACTGTGCAAACAGCAATGTGATTTAAGGTAGATAGCAAGGTAAAAAACATATTTCTGTTATTTTCAATATAATAAGGGCAGATTATTTAGTCCATCGGTTTTGTCACCTATGTCAAATTGAGATTTCCCCTTAATTTCCATAACCACCACAGAACGTGAAGTGAAATCCCTGGTAGCCACTAGGATCACCAGAATTTATGTCCCCACTTCTAAAGACTTCCTGTCTCCATCACCTCCTGTTTTTATCCCTCCAGTTTCCATCCCACCATCACCCCTCATCTCCATCACACCATCCCCCTGTCTCCATCCCTCCATCACCCCTCAACTCCATCACACCATTCCCCTGTCCCCATCCCTCCATCCCTTCCTGTCACCATCCCTCCATCTCCATCACACCATCCCCATCGCCTCCTGTTTCCATTACACCATACTTCCATTACCTCCTGCCACTTATCCAGTGCACACTGCACTCATACAGTGCACACTTACACTAAGAGAGAGAGACTCCTGCAGCCTGGCTTGCGGCTGTCTGTCAGAGTGAGCAGAGATAGTGTGGTTGTCAAACAGTCACACGCTCACTGTCCTGAATCTTTTTGGCTGGCTTGAAGAGGGTATTGCAATCACACCTGTCACCAGGAGGGCTGCAGGGCCAGGCAGGAATCAGGAGGATCCATCCATCCGGAGCATCTGCTCCGGTCAGCTGCTGGCTGGCGGTGGTGTGGCGGTAAAATGCAGTAACCTCATTTGAGGGCAGCTAGACAGAGGCACTAGCTGGCAGCCAGAGCAGTGGTCATCCAACTGGTCTCAGGGTCAGGATCGGATTTTCTCACTCACTGCTCAGGGATTTCTGTAACTGCACATGCGCAGCTCTGACCAGAGCCAATGGCCGCCATTTTTACTGGCACTTTTCGGCTGCTACAGACTTTTACGGACACCCGAGAAACTGCCCTGTTTTTACGGGCTGTCCGTAAATTTACGGGTGGTTGGCAACATTGCCACAGATGCTCAATAGGGTTTAGGTCTGGAGACATGCTTGGCTAGTCCATCAGCTTCTTTAGCAAGGCAGTGGTTGTCTTGGAGGTGTGTTTGGGGACATTATCATGATGGAATACTGCCCTGTGGCCCAGACTCCGAAGGGAGGGCATCATGCTCTGCTTCAGTATGTCACAGTACATTTGGCATTCATGATTCCCTCAATCAAATGTAGCTCTCCAGTTCAAGAAGTACTCATGCAGCCCCAGACCATGGCACTCCCACCAACATGCTTGTCTGTAGGCAAGACACACTTGTCTTTGTACTCCTCACCTGGTTGCCGCCACACACGCTTGACACCATCTGAACCTAATAAGTTTATCTTGGTCTCTTCAGACCACAGGGCATGGTTTCAGTAATCCATGTCCTTAGTCTGCTTTTCTTCAGCAAACTGTTTTCAGGCTTTCTTGTGCATCATCTTTAGAAGAGGATTCCTTCTGGGACGAGAGCCATGCAGAATAATTTGATGCAGTATGCAGCGTTATGTCTGAGCACTGACAGGCTGACCCCTCCAACCTCTGCAGCAATGCTGGCAGCACTCACACGTCTATTTCCCAAAGACAACCTCTGGATATGATGCTGAGCAGGTGCACTCAACTTCTTTGGTCAACCATGGCGAGTCCTGTTCTGAGTGGAACCTGTCCTGTTAAAACACTGTATGGTCTCGGCCAATGTGCTGCAGCTCAGTTTTAGGGTCTTGGCAATCTTCTTATAGCCTAGGCCAGTGATGGGTTGGCACCCCAGATGTTTTGGAACTACATTTTCCATGATGCTCATGTGCTCTTCAGTGTAGTTGAGCATCATGGGAAATGTAGTTCCAAAACATCTGGGGTGCAAGGTTTGCCATCACTGGCCTAGGCCATCTTTATGTAGAGCAACAATTCTTTTTTTCAGATCCTCAAAGAGTTCTTTGCCATGAGGTGCCATGTTGAACTTCCAGTGACCAGTATGAGAGAGTGAGAGTGATAACACCAAATTTAACACACCTGCTCCCCATTCACACCTGAAACCTTGTAACACTAATGAGTCGCATGACACCGGGGAGGGAAAAATGGCTAATTGGGCCCAATTTGGACATTTACACTGAGGGGTATACTCACTTTTGTTGCCAGCAGTTTAGACATGAATGCCTGTGTGTTGAGTTATTTTGAGGGGACAGCAAATTTACACTGTTATACAAGATGTACACTCACTACTTTACATTGTAGCAAAGTGTCATTTCTTCAGTGTTGTCACAGGAAGAGATAGAATAAAATATTTACAAAAATGTGAGGGGTGTACTCACATTTGTGAGATACTGTATATAATGTATATTATTTGCCATTTTTAATCAGTATTACAAAAAATATAATGCAAAAATTGACAGTCTCAGTAACACATTTATAACAGATGTGTATTTTGCATTGCGCTTTGGTAATCCTTCTGCAGTAACTGTTACACCTCGTAACCATGCGCTGATTATCGTACGACCGCACGTTCAACTTTTGTCCAAATCGGCAGTTGGCTGTTTTGGCTAGCATACTGACCTTAGTCTAGTAATCGTCCAATCAAGGCGAACTTAGTAACGTGTTACAAGCGTATAGCGAGAAACTTCAGAAGAATGTGATTTGTGAATTACAAACACAGTTTTACATGACCGAACACTTCCTGGATTCAGATGCATGTATGTTTGCACTTCCAACTTTTTGTTGGCCAACTTCTGCACACACGAGCCAACAATTGGCCAACGCCTTGTTGGCCAAAAAAAGTTTTCTAGTCTTGTCAGCCAACTTCTGTTGGATGACAATTGGAAATCGACTGTCGAATCGCGCATACTAACGTTTTGATTATCAGCCAACAGGCTGTTGGACGACCATTGTTGGCCAACAATCGGACTGTGTGTAATGGCCTTTAGAGTTATGCACCCTTATGCACCTCTCCTCTATTTCAGTTGTTAGCACACTTATTATCTATGTTGCTAAAATAATCTGAAGCAAACTTGCTATTGTAAATAACAAAAATCAATGTAATGTCTATGTTCAATATCACACAAAATGCATAAATAAAATATTTTTATTTGCAGGCTGCATGGGACCTAATGGGACAGAAAAGAATGTAAGTATCAAGGCTGAAGTTGTAGATAGAATAATATTCCAGTGTGTTTTCAAGCAATGTCAGGCACATCACACATTTATTTCTCAATGTTCCCTGTGTTTTTGTACATTAACATTATATTATGATAACTATCATAATTAGGGAAAATCAACTAAACAGTTTCTGACTTTACTTTTCAGCCTGGAGAGACCTGGATTGATAATTGCCAGAATTGTTCCTGTGACAAAACTTGGGTCAAGATTTTCTGCTCTCCTGTGACATGCCCTCCTCTAAATTTCAGTTTATGTAAAAAACCCTGGAACCCTTACCCTATACTGACTAAAGAAGATAACTGCTGCCCAAAAATTGAATGCCGTATGTATAATTCAAGGGTTGTGAAACTTAGCATCTGTAATGTAACCATTTTTGTGGGCAGGGGTAACAATGGCTGCTTATAGTGAGAGCTGCAACACCCTTACAGACATAGTATATATAAAAGACTCAGATTCACAAGTAGCAGGGCTGCAAAATTTTTGAAGTATAGATGCAAGGAGAGAAGCCGAACCAATATGTGGGGATGCTCAAAGTTTGGTATTTTATTTTATAACCCAATCCTGATTGCACTCCTCTATAATTCTATCCCACCCATGTTTTTATAGGTCTCCATGATGCTTTATGTTAAGATATGCCCTGAGGCCTTCCGGGAAAAGGTGTATCTATTTTAAAATCATGTGACTTACAAAGGCAGGTCAATACTTACATAATCCACCAACATAAACATAAACATAGATCCATTTCAAAGTAAAACTCCAGTTTTTCCTCCTTACTCCATGCCCTGTATTTCATAGGTCCTTCCTTTTCTTCTCCAGTGGAAGTGGTGTCATGGACAGCTTGGGCTTACAGATAGTGGGTTGGATAATAATAGCCATCATTTAACCCAGAAGAGGAGAGATGAGCAGGATAGAGAGCAATGAGTCTGTGGGTAAAAGCAAGTTTTCAACTTCTGGGCAACACATAAACACATAACACAAAAAAGACCAGAAGTCTGGTTTATGAGCAGTGATGCAGAAGCCACTTAAGTGCTATACCCCAGGAAAACAAAACATAAACCTAAATGAATGTGTGTGTTTTTTTGCTTGTCACCCTACCCACTCTATAATGATGGCATGGCAATGCCTCAACTTATTTTGTCACCCTCATTAATACTCTGACTTCCAGTCCTCGTTGTCTCTTCTCTACTTTTAACTCTACTTTCTCCACCGCCATCTCCACCCAGTAACTCGTTCACTGCTCACGAGATCGCCTTCAAAAACAAGATCTTGGGGAGAGCTCCACTGCACAGACATCTAACCAACTTAACATACCTTGTACAAATCCGCTCTCAACACTCTCCTCTTTTGACCTTGCTACTAGCGAAGAGGTCTCTAAAGTTTTCTCAGAAGCCGGCCTTACTACCTGTCCCCTGAATCCTGTTCCCTTACATCTACTACAGTCACCCTCTTCTTCTATCCTATGCTCCCTCACTCACATCTTCAATCTCTCCCTCTCTACTGGCACCTGCCCCTTCCCTCTAAAACATGCCCTGGTCACCCCCATACTTAAAAAGCCCTCACTGGATCCCACCAGCCTGAGCAACTTAAGACCCATCTCTTTGCTCCAGTTTGCTTCAAAACTTTTAGAATGCTTAGTCTATAACCATCTTGGATTCTTCCTCACTGACAACAACCTTCTTGACCCCTTACAGTCTGGCTTTAGCTTGCAACACTCCACTGAAACTGCCTTACTGAAACTCACTAATGACCTATTAACTGCTAAAACCAATGGCCACTACTCCATACTCATACTGCTTGACCTCTCTGCAGCCTTTGATACTGTTGACCATTCTCTCCTCCAAAACTCTACTCTCTTGGCCTTCAAGACTCTGCCCTCTCCTGGCTCTCTTCCTACCTATCACAGTGCTCCTTCAGTGTGAACTTAAACTCTGTTTCCTCCTCTCCACTTCCTCTTTCTGTAGGGGTACCTCAAGGTTCTGTCCGAGCCCTTGAGGTACCCCTATTTACACCTCCTCCTTTGGTCTGTTAATAAACTCCCATGGCTTCCAGTACCACCTATATGCTGACGACACACAAATCCATCTCTCTACTCCTCACCTCACTCCTTCAGACTCCTCTCACATTGTTAACTTACTAACCGACATATCAACATGGATGTCACACCACTTCCTCAAACTCAATCTTTCTAAAACTGAGCTCATCGTTTTTCCTCCAGCCTGTACCCCCTTCCCCCCGACTTCTCCATCAAGATCAATAATACAACCATCAGTCCCTCCCCTCATGCCAAGGTACTAGGTGTAATCCTAGACTCTAACCTGTCCTTTCAGCCCCAAATCCAATCACTATCCAAATCGTGCACACTTCCTCTCTGAAATATCTCCAAAATATGCCCCTTTCTAACAGTTGACATCACTAAGCAACTTATTCACTCCCTTGCTATCTCTCCCATTGACTATTGTAACTCCCTCCTCATTGGCGTACCTCTCCACAAGCTATCCCCTTGTCAGTCTATCATGAATGCTGCTGCCAGACTATCCATCTTACCAAGTGTTCAGTGTCCACCACTCCTCTCTGCCAATCCCTCCACTGGCTTCCCATTGCCCAACAAATAAAATTCAAAACGTTAACAATAACCTACAAAGCCATTCACATTTCTTCCCCGAGCTACATCACCAATCTTATCTCCAAATATCACCCAAACTGTCCTCTCCGCTCCTCCCAAGACCTTCTGCTCTCTAGCTCCCTTGTCTCCCCCTCCCATGCTCATCTCCAGGACTTCTCCAGAGCCTCTTCCATCCTCTGGAACTCACTACCCCAAACTGTTTGGTTATCTCCTACTCTGTCCACTTTTAGGCGATCCCTGAAAACTCATCTCTTCAGGGAGGCCTATCCTGCCTCCAGCTAACAAACAAATCTTCTACTCTCCTAATCAGTTCATACCTCACAGTCCCTGCCTTTTGTTTCACTAGCCCCTCCCTCTTAGATTGCAAGCTTGTAGGAGCAGGGCTCCTCTAACCCTCTTGTTTTGAATTGTACTATTGGTGTATTGTCTCCCTTTACACTATAAAGTGCTGCTCAAACTGTTGGTGCCATATAAATCCTGTATAACAATAATAATAATAATAATATCCATACACAAGCCAGGAATAGAAAGTGATGTGTCAATAGCCACATTTCACTTTACATTTTTGTTTTTCATATACAGTACTTAATCTTAATTCATCTCTCTACTTTATTTACCTAACAGGTAACAACAAAATAACACCAAGTGGTGGTTTAAACACCTGTTATTTTTTAATTTGAAATATATACCATTTAAAGCCTAACATGGGTATCTTCAGACAGGTCAAATAATGTTACAGGTAGAGTTGAGCGAACTGTAAAGTTCGGGTTCCTACCGGACTTTGGGGTGTCCGTGTCCCAAACCCAAACCCAGACATTTGAGAATAAGTTCGGGTTCGGGGTTCGGGTATTTTTTTGCGCCTTTTGAATAGCTGCAAGGCAGCCAATCAACAAGCGTTTCACTCGTTTGCCCTTAGAAGCCATCACAGCCATGCCTACTAATGGCATGGCTGTGATTGGTCAGTGCATCATGTGACCCAGCCTCGATATGAGCTGGAGTCACGTAGCGCTGCATGTCACATGCTCTCAGGCTAGTGTGGGGAGAGGATGCTGCCGCCGCTGTGAGGGAAAGATTTGCATTCTAAAGCCATCTCATACTTAGTATGGGGAGAGGTTCCTGGTGCTGCTGTGAGGGATAGATTAGCATTCTAAAATCATCTCATACTGCTATAGGGAAAGGTTCCTGCTGCTGGTGTGAGGGATAGATTAGTGTTCTAAAATCATAGTTGGATATAACTATAAGTATATACGGTGAGATTCACTTATATCATGTATACCTTTTCATTTATAGTCTGCAAAGAATAAGGTCCAGAAGAAGCACGCTTGCGAAACGCGTCAACCTAATTCTACACTTGTGCATACAGTTCTGGTATCATGTAATATGTATCACTTTCTGGCATATTGTAGAACTATGTATCTTGCAGAATGTAGTTTAGGGTTTCCCTATGGGTAGCCACATTTTATACAACTGTATATTTTTGTATTTTTTTTAATGATATTTTATATAAACCCAATAGTCTCGTGTGTGCCTGCAAAGTCCACTTTTTCGCAATTGGGGTTTCGCCCAGTGTTGTTTGTACTTCTTATACTATAGGACGGTGGAACAATTTGGAATGCAATCCTTTCTCTCTCTATGTTCTAAAATCATCTCATACTTAGTATAGGGAGAGGTTCCAGGTGCTGCTGTGAGGGACAGATTAGTGTTCTAAAATCATCTCATACTGCTATAGGGAGAGGTTCCTGCTGCTGCTGTGAGGGACAGATTAGTGTTCTAAAATCATCTCATACTGCTATAGGGAGAGGTTCCTTCCTGGTGCTGGTGCGAGGGATAGATTAGCGTTCTAAATTCATCTCATACTGCTATAGGGAGAGGTTCCTGCTGCTGCTGTGAGGGATAGATTAGTGTTCTAAAATCTAAAATGTTTATATTATATTAATAAATAGTGCTACATAGTACATTTGCACCTTGCTGTGCATTTCTTGCACACAAAAAAGTGCGT
Source organism: Glandirana rugosa (assembly GCA_018402905.1). Lineage (NCBI taxonomy): Eukaryota > Metazoa > Chordata > Amphibia > Anura > Ranidae > Glandirana > Glandirana rugosa. Next base: position 492,468 of record BLSH010231376.1, read on the forward strand.
CTACATTGTTGTTTTAAAAAAAAAAAGAATAATAATTTATTATTCTTTTTTTATTATTAATAAATAGTGCTACACAGTACATTTGCAACTTGCTGTGCATTTTTTGCACAAAAATAAATAGTGCGTCTATTTTGTTGTTTTTAAAAAAAAAGAATAATAATTTATTATTCTTTTTTTTATTATTAATAAATAGTGCTACACAGTACATTTGCACCTTACTGTGCATTTCTTGCACATAAATAAAAAGTGTGTCGACATTGCTGGTTTAAAAAATAATCAAAATTTGTGCTAAATAGTACATTTGCATCCAGAATGAGGAGAGCGTCAGATAAGGGACATGGTCTTGGTGCTGCTGGTGTTGGTGAAGCTCCTGTTGCAAGGAGAGGACTTAGTCGATCTGTGCCAGCTACATGCACAAGTGAAACACCTTCCTCAGGTGCGAGTAGCCGACAGAACCTTCAACGTTATATGGTAGGCCCGAATGCCGCTCAATGAATGTTGAGGCCAGAACAAGTACAAGCGATAATAGATTGGGTGGCTGACAATGGCTCCAGTTCCTTCACATTGTCTCCCACCCCTCCCTTGCTGGAAGCTCAGAGTTGGCACCTGAACCCCATGGCCATCTGTCTTTCACCTCAGCCCCTTGTAAATCAGCCAAGCAGTCTGAGCCCCAAGTCATGCAGCAGTCTCTTATGCTTTTTGATGACTCTGCTGGTGTGCATTCTGTGGGCTATCCACATAGCCCTTCCTCAGTAGTGGAAGACATTGAGTGCACCGATGCCCAACCACTTCTGTTGCAGGATGAGGACATGGAAACACCACCACAGCACGTCTCTGATGAAGATGACGAAACACAGGTGCCCATTGCTGCGGCTTTCTACAGTGTGCAGACTGACAAGGAGGGCAGTGGTGAAGAATGGGTGGAAGATGATGTGGAGGATGATGAGGTCCTAGACCCCACATTGAATGAAGTTCATGCGAGTAACCTGTGCAGTTTGGAGGAAGAGGTGGTGGTCGCACAGAAGCACCAGCACAGCAAAAGAGGAAGCAGGTTGCAAAAGCGGAGTGTGATTTGCACGCTGTGCAATGAGAGCCTGAAGCAAGGCATAAATGTTCTAAACCTGAGCACAACCTGCATGACCAGGCATCTAAATGCAAAGCACAAGCTGCAGTAGAATAAGTACCTCAAAATCCAAGAAAGATCTCAGGCTCCTCCCGCTTCCTCTTCTGCTGCTGCCTTGGCCTCTTCCTCTACCTCTACAGTGCCAGTGTTACCTGCCACCCAGCAAACATATGATGTGACAGCAACGCCACCATGTCCGCCACCGTCCCAAAGCATTTCCACACCATGGTCCCATGGATGCTTACAGCTGTCCATCTCCCAAACACTGGAGAGAAAGAGGAAGTACCCCTCTACCCACCCGCGATCCCTGGCCCTGAATGCCAGCATTTCAAAATTCCTGGCCTTTGAAATGCTGTCATTCCGTCTGGTGGACAAGGACAGTTTTAAAAACATGATGGCAGTGGCTGTCCCACAGTACGTGGTTCTCAGTCGCCACTACTTTTCCAGACGAGCCACACCTTCCCTGCACAAACAAGTCGGGGACAAGATCAAGTGTGCACTGCACAACGCCATCTGTGGCAAGGTCCACATAACCACTGATACGTGGACCAGTAAACACGGGCAGGGACGCTATATCTCGCTAACTGCACACTGGGCAAATGTAGTGGTGGGTGGGCCTGAGGCAGATAGCAGTTTGGCGCATGTCCTTCCGCCACCGAGGATTGCAGGGCATTTCTCTTTGCCTCCTGTTGTCTCCTCCTCCTATTCCGCTTCCTCCTCCTCTACCACCTCCTCATCCGGTCAGTGTAACACCTTCACCACCAACTTCAGCACATCCAGGGGGAAATGACAGCAGGCTGTTTTAAAACTGATATGTTTGGGGGATAAACCCCACACTGCACAGGAGCTGTGGATGGGCATTGAACAACAGCCCGATGAGTGGTTGTTGCCACTGAGCCTCAAGCCCGGCCTGGTGGTGTGCAATAATGGGCAAAATCTTGTAGCAGCTCTGGGCCTAGCCGGTTTGATGCACATCCCTTGCCTGGCGCATGTGCTGAATTTGGTGGTGCAGAAATTTCTAAAAAACTACCCGGATATGTCAGTGCTGCTGCACAAAGTGCAGACCGTCTGTGCGTGCTTTCGGCGTTCTCACCCTGCTTCTGCTCGCCTGTCTGCGCTGCAGTGGAACTTCGGCCTTCCCGCTTATCGCCTCCTATGCGACGTGCCCACAAGGTGGAACTCCACCTTGCACATGCTGGAGAGACTGTGGGAGCAGCAGCAGGCAATAGTGGAGTTCAAAAAATTTCTAGGCCACAGCAAGGTACTAAATAGCGAATACAGATACCTAGTCACCTTAGTAGTCCCAATCCGCGCCAGATGTATCTAAATGAATAAGTCCTAAGCAGCTACTTTAAACAGAAAGTATAACAGCAAAATCACATAGTCAGCAAGTCAACCAGTAGCGCTAAAGTAGAGAATATGAAGATGTTAACAAGTCCGTTTCTATATACAAAGGTCATGAAAACAGGGCGTCCCAGTCTGCAGAGTCCCAAGAGATATATATATATATGGAGGTCTATATTTCAAAGTCCATCACCGAACACCACGTGACCATCAAAGAGCGTCCCTCAGGACAGATCCTCTGAGACGTCTGACCCTGCGGGACAAAAGTACTGGAAACATATATCTTTGCCTGAACAATTGTAGAAGTATAAGAGATGAAATCGCGATGACCAACTGAACGACTGATACACTAAAACGACAATATGAAAGACAAATTTCATCGACGAATCCTGAATAAGTAAATCTATGTAGACCGCGCCTAACCCTGATGATTCCACTGATCCATAGACATAAGCGATAAATCATGGAACGACACCGGATCTTTAAAAAACTTGAGGTGATAACGGACGACGACGAGGGTGTCAGAGAGGTCGTACACGTTCCACCTCAA
>BLSH010231376.1:496529-509399 GCA_018402905.1 Glandirana rugosa
GTTTTGTTCTTAAACATTCTTCCCTGGATATGCATGCCACCTCATCAATGATTTTATCTAATGCCTGAGGGCAGTATCCTTTTTGCTGGAATTTGTTTTTCAACACCCCGGCCTGGTCATTATAATCCTTGATGTCATTACAATTCCTTCTCACCCTTAGGAATTGGCCTTTAGGTATATTCCTAATCCATGTGGGATGGTGTCCACTATGGATGGATAGGAAGCTATTTCGGTCCGTGGGTTTAAAAAATACTTTCGTTGATACAGATGTTTCCCTTCTCTCAATTGTGACATCCAGATAATGAATGGAAGTGTCACTGATTGTGTAATCCAATTTGATGTTTCGATTATTCTGGTTTAAATATACCAGGAAGTCCACCGCTGATTGATAGGTCCCCTTCCATATAATGACCAGGTCGTCTATGTACCTTCAGTAAAAAAGCACATTCGGCCTGGCATTATTGAAAATAGTGAGGTCCTCCCACTCCGCCATGAACAGGTTGGCGATGCTGGGGGCAAATTTGGCCCCCATTGCAACGCCAACCTGCTGGCTAAAGAAGGTCCCATTGTACCAGAAATAATTATGTGACATGCAGAAGTCCAGGGCCTTCCCCAAGAATATTTTCTGCATGTCAGAAATATCCTCACGTCTGCTCAATGCCCAATTCAGGGCTAGTAGGGCGTCGTCGTGCTGAATAATTGTATATAACGACGCCACATCTGCCGTTATTAGGTAGATGGTATCGTCCTTTTCAAAGGAAATCTGAGACAGCAAACACAACAGCTCCTTAGTATCTTTCAGGTAAGCGCCTGTTTGTTGTACACTGGGTTGTAAGAAAATATCTAGAAATTCTCCCAGCCTTGCAGACACCGACCCTATACCGTTGACTATGTTGACGATGTTTATGAATTTTAGGCAACGTGTAGATGATCGGTATTCTGCAATAGCTGGGACATAGATATCTCTTTTCTTTACTGTCAAGAGTAAAGTGTTTATACCTCCAGTCCACCAGATCATATAGTTCTTTCATATATGGCTCTGTCGGGTCTTTACGTAATTTTTTATACGTTACCGGGTCATCTAATAGTTCCTTCATTTGTTTATGTTAGAAATCCTTATCCATAATCACGACCCCTCCCCCTTTATCAGCGGGTCGGACTATGATCTCTTTCCTACTTTCCAATTGTTTGATACCCTCCACTATATAACTCGGGTTCACCCTTTTGTTTAACTGGAGGCTCTCAATATCTTTCAATACCAAGAATTTAAATATATCTATACATGAATTGTTGTTATTTTGGGGGTTAAATGTGGATCTATTTTTTAAACCACTTTTCATGAATTTATCCTCCCCTACTGAGGCATTATTCGTGTTTGTTGGTCGAGACAAAAAATATTTCTTTATATTCAAAGTCCTCACGAATTTATGCGTATCCAAAAACAATTTAAACTTGTTCATGGATCTATGGGGGGCACTTTTCAGGCCAATACTCAGAATGTTTAACTCCTTTCTATTTAATGTACATTGACTTAAATTATAGATCCCATCATTTAAGCATCCCTTCTTCGTTTTTTGTGATTGGACGCGTCTCCCTACCCTGCATCCCCTCTGTTTATGGGGTCTGCCTGGTCTTGGGGGCCCTTGTAGGTGTGGTGGTAATTCCCCCTGTTTGGTTGCTGGTTCCAGTATCCCCATCCTCTCCCCCTGTGACGGGGTGTATATTGGGATTGATGGTTTAGTCTCATGGGGACTTCCTGGTATATTTAAACCAGAATGATCGAAATATCAAATTGGATTACACAATCAGTGACACTTCCATTCATTATCTGGATGTCACAATTGAGAGAAGGGAAACATCTGTATCAACGAAAGTATTTTTTAAACCCACGGACCGAAATAGCTTCCTATCCATCCATAGTGGACACCATCCCACATGGATTAGGAATATACCTAAAGGCCAATTCCTAAGGGTGAGAAGGAATTGTAATGACATCAAGGATTATAATGACCAGGCCGGGGTGTTGAAAAACAAATTCCAGCAAAAAGGATACTTCCCTCAGGCATTAGATAAAATCATTGATGAGGTGGCATGCATATCCAGGGAAGAATTTTTAAGAACAAAACAAAAACAAAAATATCCGAATGGGTCAGATCATCAACTTAAGTTTTTAACAGATTATCATAATCAATACAAGGAGGTGGAGGCCATCTTTTATAAGCACTGGCATATTTTACAATTAGACCGGGACCTAGGACCCATTTTATCTGTGAAACCTAGGTTCATTTATAGGCGTGCCCCGAGCTTTGGTGACCGATTGGTCAAAAAGGTTCTGGATGCCCCGGGCCAAATGAAGTTCCCTAGCACGAGAGCAGGATTTTTCCCATGCAGAAAGTGCAAAGCGCGTAAATGGACGCAGGGTATAAATAGATCATGTACTGAGTTTTCGAATATTGAGGGAAAAACGTTTAAAATAAAGGAATTCATCACATGCAGTTCCATGTTTGTGGTATATGCACTCTGGTGCCCGTGTGGCCTGTGTTATATAGGTCGGACAAAAAGACAATTAAAAGTCCGGATAGGTGAACACTTGACAAATATAAAGAAAGGGTACAGGGACCATAGTGTATCTATGCACTTTAAAATTAAACACAACCAGGATCCGTCAACTCTGCGTTTCTGTGGCATAGATATAGTCTATTCAGATTGGAGGGGCTCCAATTGAATAAGATTATTGTCACAAAGAGAAACGCAGTGGATTTACACTATGCGGAGCTTACATCCTCTGGGAATGAACATCGAGTTGGATGTGAACTCCTTTATTAGTGACACATGAGGATCAGTCCTTGGGGGGTGCTCCCATTATAGGGGTTACTCCCGTATTTTGACATCTGAGCAACATAGTGGAAAAGATGATTGGATCTTTCTTCTGGATGCTTGTTGATGTTGTGTCTATGCTTTGCCGCCCAGCGAGTGCCTGAATTGTGCGCTGCAACTGGGCAGAGGGCGATTTGGGCTGTAGTGCAGGGACTGTTTCCCTTGCCTATAAGGCAGTGGTTTAGGCATTATGGCTCAAACCATATTACACTACTCCTATCTCAGGAGATTGAATCGGAGTAAGGGAGACATTCATGCAAATTAAACTACTCCTATCTCAGGAGATTGAACCACAGTTAGTGAGACATCCATGCAAATTACATTACTCCTATCTCAGGAGATTGAACCAGAGTTAGGGAGACATTCATGCAAATTACACTACTCCTATCTCAGGAGATTGAACCAGAGTTAGGGAGACATACATGCAAATTACACTGCTCCTATCTCGGGAGATTGAACCGGAGTTAGGGAGACATTCATGCAAATAAGAACAAAGGCAGGATGTAACTTTGAGTCATGCTTTGAGTACTGTGATGCACAATGCATAGAATGTGCCAGATAGCAGCACTGTTTGATGGTGCTAGTCGTGGCTGAAAGGGTTAAGGCTAGAGTGTGAATAACAATGCAAGTGCCGCCCCCACCCATGACGTCTATGCATTCAGTGTATGGGTTTAGCTGATTAACATTCCAGCTGATTTAGAAGGGGGGTATATAAGTACGAGCCGTCCTGCTGTCCAGCCAATCACCAGCAGAAGTCGGGATATGACGAAACGCGTCGTGATTGGCTAGGACGGCCGTCAGTCATCTCAGGCACCTGTGAGACTTCCTATTGCTCGTGCTCACTGCTGGACGGGGAGATTAGAGTGGAGGGGTTGAACGCCGCCGAAGGGCTGTGAAGATGTCCTGGGACGGTGTGTGCTTGCAGAGTTATACAGCCTGTGGGATATGCTCTTTGATTTACTGCATCTGGTAAGAGTCTGCACAGTCAGGGGGTTACCTCTAAGGCTTTATATATGTGTGAACTTCTTGCAGTTTTAAATATTTTACAAATAAAAAGCTTTAAGGATTTTACACTATGGTGCGATTTTCTTATATTTTATCCTATGTGTGGAGACCCGTCTGAGTGGAGGTTGAGACCAGCTGGTGCATATATAGAAGCACAACACGTGAGTTCTGCTAGTGCATGAGAGTGCCTAGCACACATCTTTTGGTAAGGATCTGTCCTGAGGGACGCTCTTTGATGGTCACGTGGTGTTCGGTGATGGACTTTGAAATATAGACCTCCATATATATATATCTCTTGGGACTCTGCAGACTGGGACACCTTGTTTTCATGACCTTTGTATATAGAAACGGACTTGTTAACATCTTCATATTCTCTACTTTAGCGCTACTGGTTGGCTTGCTGACTATGTGATTTTGCTGTAATAGTGGAGTTCAGCTGCAGCACATGTGGGTCAGTCGCTCTGCGGAACAGCACCACTTCACCACCAACGAGTGGGCCTCCATGCGAGACCTGTGTACCATATTTCAGTGTTTCGAGTACTCCACCAACATGGCCAGTGCCGATGACGCTGTTCTCAGTGTTACTACCCCACTTCTATGTCTCCTTGAAAAAACACTTTGGGCGATGATGGAAGAGGATGTGGCACAGGAAGAAGAGGAGGAGGAAGAGGGATCATTTCTACGGTTTTCAGGCCAGTCATTCACAAGTGACTCGGAGCGTGGGTTCCTGCACCTGCATAGGCCAGGTAAAACATTTTCAAGCCAGGGCACAGTTCTAGAGGATGAGGAGGACGAGGAAGATGATGAGGAGGAGGAGGAACCGTATACACAGCAGGGTGGCACCCAACGCAGTGAGTGGGCATCACTGGAGTGTGGCTGGGGGAATACAGAGGACACAGATGATACACCTCTGATTACTGGCTGGCCACCATGCTGGATCCCCATTACAAGGACAACATGCCGTCCTTAATTCCCTCACCGGAGCAGGATTGGAAGATGCGCGACTATGAGCGCACGCTGGTAGACGCGCGGCTGAGTGCATTCCCAAATGACAGAGGGGGCTCAGTGGAAACACAAGGCGAAGGCAGAAGAGGAGGAAGAGGTCGCCAATGCAGCTGTGGCACCGCCGGCACCTCAGAAGGCAGGGTTAGCATGGCTGAAATGTGGAAAAGCTTTGTCAGCAGCACGCCACAACAAATAGCACCACCAGCTGATAGGCAACGTCTTAGCAGGAGGCAGCATTTCAGCAAAATGGTGGAACAGTATGTGTGCACACGCCTACACGTACTGACTGATGGGTCTGCCCCATTCAACTTCTGGGTCTCCAAATTGGCCACATGGCCTGAGCTTGCCCTTTATGCCTTGGAGGTGCTGGCCTGCCCTGCAGCCAGTGTATTGTCTGAACGTGTGTTTAGCATGGCAGGGGGCGTTATCACAGACAAGCGCAGCTATCTGTCCACAGCCAATGTGGACAAGCTAAGGTTTATTAAAATGAACCAGTCATGGATCTCACAAGACTTGTCTGTACCTTGTGCATAATAGACATTTAGACTGGCCTCATACAGCCATTGGTATACTTTTTTTTTTTTTTTTTTAATATGTCTCAATATTTTGGGGGCTACCCCAATTAGAAAAAAAAACAAACAAGCAAAAAACAGTGTTGGCTACCTCCTCCTCCTCCACAGCCACTTCCACCTACACCACCACGGTCACCGCCTCCTCAACCTCCTACTCCACATCCACCTGCATCCACCTTCTCCACCTCCTCCTTCATTTTTTATTTTTTTTATGTGGTTTTAAGTTATTTCCCTATCCACATTTGTTTGCAGGGCACTTGTCCTACTCTTACCCCCATGTTGCTTCCTTTTACAGCCCTCTAGCCCTTTCCAGGACTTTTTTACAGCCATTTTTGTGCCCAAAAGTACGGGTCACCATTGACTTCAATGGGGTTCAGGGTCAAGTTCGGTGCCGAACCCGAACTTTTTCGCAAAGTTCGGCCGAACCCCCCGAACCCAAACATCCAGGTGTTCGCTCAACTCTAGTTACAGGTCTTCTTTACACTCCTCTTGCTCTGGCAGTGGGCAGATGCTAAATACTGCAGAGAGTGTTAAGGGTAGGAGATGGAGCTGAGATGCTCTGTGTCCATAGAAAGTGGGTTGAATGATGTTGGGTGTCTTTTAAATCTGAAATTTAGCAGCAGCGAGGAGCCCGAATGATACGTCTGCAAAGTTGGAATAATAGCAACAAGAGATCCTGTGAGGGATCCAGATTAAAAACTTTTTGCCCAAACTGTAATTGGGATTAAGTGATGTATAGTGGTTTTGTGCATTCTGAATGTATTTACCTATTATGTCCAGGAAAAAAATATTATTTTATTTTCCCCTCAGGATGTGACCCTTCACAGTGCACATACCCAACATTATCATGCCAACTGGGATATGAAGCTGTTCCAGAAATTCCAAAGGGAGAATGTTGTATGAGACTTAAATGCAGTAAGCCTTCCTTATTATTCATTGCCTTATCAAATCCTGAATACATCTCATATAATTAAAGCTAAACCGCTTCCACACAGTTTTAATACATTGTATATCCTGAAACTGTTTTATCTACCTTTTGGTTATGGCATCCATTGAATTAACAATGTTTGCTCAAGGACACATTTTCAGCCTGCTGATTGGACAAGGTAGGAACAGAGATTTTATTGACTGCATCAGCCCATGTTCAATTCAACAAAATATGTTTTGCTAGTCCGGGTGCTGTTGTGCAGAAATTAAAGGATGCCAAAAATATAGCTATTTAAAATAACTGTAAACAAGCCACCTTTGACCTCTTTCGCTACATATGGACTTACTGTTTCTCAAAGATCCTCAAAGATCATAGCAGACTCTAAAGTCAGGTTTCAGTCTGTTTCTAACAGCTTATAAGCATCTATTCTGTGTTTAGATTAAAAGACTGGCAGGCTATCAACGTTATGCTCTGCATAGAAGCTAGCTGAAATTTCCTTTGTGAAGTTTAAGTACTCCATAATGCTTATAGCTTCTTGGGTGAATTAGAGCTTATTGTAAAATGATTTTACTGATTGTTAAAAACACGTAAATACTTTAGCGTGCATAGGCTGGGCACAAATTCACTTTACCATAGCCCTGAACGCAAAAAGTAAAGATTTGCTCTCTGATAGGGACCATTTAGAAAATATAATTGTGCTTAAGCACTACCCTAAAATGTGCCTGTTGTCTTGAATTCTTGCACTTTGAGACTCAAAGCTGTAAATATGCAGTGTGAAATAGCTTAGGCACTCTGCATCTGATTGCAGGTCTTACAAGATTTGAAAGTGAGATTTGATGATACCACCGCTGTACTGCTTACTGCTTTCCTTGATGGAGAGGCAAATTAACAGCAAGTGATGATGTAATATCTGCACCGAATGCTGGGGTTACAGTATCCTTCATCATTCTTGGATTGTTACAGATGTCAGTAAAGGGGTTGGGACAATACACTTTACTGCACATGCCTCACAGTCAGTGTACATTGGCTAGCTTCTTTTTTTTTTAGAACATTTTTTAACATTATTTGAAATTTGCCAGCTTTGATCCACTGCAACAGTATGTTCTGGTTTGCCAGTCTTATTTTTTAAAAAAAAAACACTTTTTATTTAAAACTTAGTTAACTGTTCAGATTTATATGTTTGGCAAATACGCTGCAAAGCTGGCAAATGAGGAATGGTAAACAAAATACAGTACATCATTTTCTTATAAATAACCTTAATTACTAGTAGAAACATTTCTCCAGAATGAAGACTTTCACAAATGTTTGCTGGTGTAATATAATTAATTCCCATTTAAAACATAAACACCTGGATGATTCTCCACTAGAGAATTTTTGTGAAAGTCAAATTCTTTGCTTTATAAATAGACAACTAAGTGTATGTACAGTATATCTAAAAATTGCTTCTTTCTCATCCATGAAGGACACAGAAAATCTTAAACCTTTGGGTTTTACTGCTGCCTTAAGAGGATGGGATACTGACAAACAAAAAAAATGTAGGCTAGCCCAAGGCATTTCCTCTCTCACTACTAGCATACATCAGTTCTTTGATAGATAGTGTCCTAGAAGGATAGACATTTTTCAGCCATGCTACTCAAATGCTTCCAAATCCACCAACAAGCCCTCTTCAGCCTCTTTACAGACCTTTGCAGGCCCTGGATCACTTCCACCCTGAATGCTTGAGTGCAAGAGTTGGTCTCAGGGCTACAAATTCAAGGTTTATTTTTTTGCCCCCTTCTCAGTTTCCGACATAAATTTCCCTAGATTCCTTCAATGTTTAATGGCTTGCTGATCAGCTTGCTGATCTTCATCGGGAGTTGTCTGCACTTCTGGATCAAGGGGTCATAGCCCCAGTACGAGCAGTAAAAAGGTTTCAGGGTTTTTGCTCCAACCTGTTCACTGGATGTTCACACCTATGCGATACAATTCCTGCACCATTTGACAGTTTGCACTGCGAACTGCGAACCAATCTGGGGGTTTCATTACCACAGCGATTGTCAGTGTGAACTGCCGGCATATGACACGCGATGTGGGAACCCGCACTGGAATCGCTCTGGTTCCCGCATTGCACATTTGTGAACCGGGACTAAAAGATTGTATCACTTATACACAAAAATACAGTATGGCCAAAAAAATTAACATATTCTATTTAGAAAGGAAACTGTTAATGTCAACAATTAGAAATTTTGGAATAGGTGAACACCCATTTGTTATCAAGGCTAGTATCCAATAAGTCATTTTTATACTGATGTCAGATACAGACAATCACAAGTTTTATAAGGGTTAAGAAAAATGTAGGGAAAAGGTTCCCAGGCATCTAATCAACATAGAAAAGTGCTGTATATGTCAGGCAAATTGATACTTCACAACAGTGTAGCAAATAAAGTTTCAAAAAATGAGGACAAAAGCCTTGTGAGTCTATATCCAACACATCCCCACTTGGTTCATTGTCTGAAATGACATCCTTCTTCAACCATTCTGTACTCATTCATGAGACCAGAAGGGCCCACCTTCTGACCACTACATCCTCCTCATCCTTTTTGAACTTTAAATTAAAGTGATACCAAAGTCAATTTTTTTTCTTTAAAAATAACAAACATGTGTATACTTGCCTGCCCTGTGTAATGGTTTTGCAAAGAGCAGCCCAGATCCTCCTCTTCCTGGGTCCCCCACCAGTGCTCCTGGCCCCTCCCTCCTGTTGAGTGCCCCCACAGCAGCAGCTTGCTATGGGGGAATCCGAGCCAAGCCACGGCTCTGTGTGACCATACAGCCACGGAGCGCGGTTTGGCTCCCGTCCCTCTTTTTCCTCATTGGCTAACTGACTTTGATTGACAGCAGTGGGAGCTAATGGTGCCACTGCTGTGTCTCAGCCAATCAGGAGGGAGAGTCCCTGATGGCCGAGACACTCGTGTACATTGCTGGATTGAGATGGGGCTCAGCTAAGTATTATGGGGGCTGAGGGGGGCTGCTGCACACAGAAGGTTTTTTATCTTAACCATTTAAGGCCGGAAGGAATTCCCCCCTTAATAACCAGGCCATTTTTTGCGATAAGGCACTGCGTCACTTTAACTGACAACTGTGCAGTCGTGCGATGCTGTACCAAAACAAAATTGACATAATTTATTCCACAAATAGAGCTTTCTTTTTGGTGGTATTTATCACTTCTTTGTTTTTTATTTTTTGTGCTATAAACAAAAAAAGTGACAATTTTGAAAAAAAATACAATCTTTTTTTCTTTTTGCTATAATAAAGATGACAAAAAAAGAAAAAAAAAGGTCTTCGTCAATTTAGGCCAATATGCATTCTTCTACATATTTTTGGTAAAAAAAAAATCCCAATAAGTGTACATTGATTGGTTTGCGCAAGTTATAGCGTCTACAAAATAGGGGATAGATTTATGGCATTTTTATTATTAATTTTTTTTTACTAGTAATGGCAGTGATCTGCGATATTGGCAGGACTGCAACATTGTGGCGCACAGATCGCACACGTTAGACACTTTTTTTTTGTTGGGACCAGTGACATCTATACAGCAATCAGTGCTATAAAACTGCACTGATTACTGTATAAATGACACTAGCAGGAAAGGGGTTAACACCAGGGGCGATCAAAGGGTTAAATGTGTTCCCTGGGAGGTGTATATAACTGTATCAGGGCTGGGCTGACTGGAGAAACACACAGATCCATCTTCCTGCTTAGCAGAAAGACAGGATCTGGGTGATCTCCCCTGTCAGAACGGGGATCTGGCTTGTTTACACAGGCAGAGACCCGTTCTTTCACTGCGGGGAATGATCGCGGGTGGCCGGCGGACATCAAATCCACCCCACCCACTGATTGGCTCCCCCACAGGCCAATGGGAGCATCCGCAATGACTTGTTCCCACGCCGAAATACAATGACGGCAATTCACGAGAACGAGCCACATTGCCGAAGTAAAACGACGGCAGATGGTCAAACATGCTATACTTACCTGCTCTATGCAAGGGTTTTGCACAGAGAAACCCCAATCCTCCTTTTCTGGGATGCCCTGCCGGCGCTCCTGGCTCCTCCCCTTTATTGGGTGCCCCTATGGAGAGCAACTTTTCATGGGGGCACCCGTGTGGGCACCTCCCGAATCCCACTGCTGCGTCCATTGACACAGACAGACTCGGCCCCACCCCCCACTCCCATGTCACTAGATTTGATTGACAGCAGCAAAAGCCAATGGTTTCCGTTGCTATCAATCTATCCAGTGAGGACAGAGACAGTGGCTTGAGCCACGGGGCTCATGCACATCACTGGAGCACATGGACTCTGGTAAGAAAAAAGGGGGGGGGGTCTGGTGGCAGCTTCAGCTAAGAAGGTTTTTCACCTTAATGCAAAGAATGCATTAAGGTGAAAAACCATGAGACTTTACAATCCCTTTAAGATATAAAACCTTCTGCCTTTACAACCACTTTAAGGCAGACTCTCTATCCAGTTACACAAACATACCTAAGTAGATTTAAATTGGTGTGACACAAAGTTGCAAAATGGAAGCAGCCAACCTCCAGAACTCCAACCATGAGTGCTGTCCTGCAATGTTCTTTCACCCCTCAACTTAGGAAGCGTGGAATAATGGCTTCAATAGGTAAGAACATGGCTTTTTATTCCACAGCCTGACTGACATCCCGGAGACCAGAGAAGTGGGGTCAAGCTGTTGCAACCAGAGATGGTTCTGTTATTGTCTTTTTTCTTTTGGTGGTGGTATGTTCATGTGCCTCCCAGACAAGTGTGCATGAATACAAAAGACATAACAGTAGGTATTTTCAGAATCATAGATTAAGCCAATCAGTGGGTGTAGATGGTTAACAAGTATTTTATTAAAGAGCAAAATAGATGAAATATAGTAAAGATGAACAGGTTACGATAAAACAATGATGATGACAAAACTTCAATAAACTTACAAATTGAGCAAGTACCTCTTGCATACTATCCTTAGAAATGTGCATGACAAAAAAATTTGTTTAGTTTTGTTTTGTTTTGATTCAGTAATCTAGTTATTTCATTTAGTTAAATTCAGCGAATTAGTTTAATTCGTATTTGTAATTTTCAAATTTTATTCATATTTACCTTTTTTTTTCTCGAAACATTCAAATCGATAAATTTTCGAATTGGTCGAAATGAAAATGTTATATTTTTTTCGATTCCAATGCAGCAAAGTGAACAAACAAAAGAAAATCTTCATCAAATGATTACAATGACCCTTTAAATCACCTTTGGCTTAACAAAAATAGCATTATTTCAAAATGGTACTCTAATAACACACAGTCTTTGATTTCAGAAGTTGTTCACAGTTCAAATTCAAATGGAATGTGATGTAAAATTTTATTTCAATTTGAATTTCGGAAATTAGGAAAAATTTGGTTTCGTTATTTGCAACATTCTGTAAACTTTGTTTATACTGTAATTTGGATATACGAATATACAGTCAGGTCCATAAATATTGGGACATCGACACAATTCTAATCTTTTTGGCTCTATACACCACCACAATGGATTTGAAATGAAACGAACAAGAGGTGCTTTAACTGCAGACTTTCAGCTTTAATTTGGTATTTACATCCAAATCAGGTGAACAGTGTAGGAATTACAACAGTTTATATATGTGCCTCCCACTTTTTAAGGGACCAAAAGTAATGGGACAGATTAACAATCATAAATCAAACTTTCACTTTTTAATACTTGGTTGCAAATCCTTTGCAGTCAATTGCAGCCTGAAGTCTGGAACGCATAGACATCACCAGACGCTGGGTTTCATCCCTGGTGATGCTCTGCCAGGCCTCTACTGCAACTGTCTCCAGTTCCTGCTTGTTCTTTGGGCATTTTCCCTTCAGTTTTGTCTTCAGCAAGTGAAATGCATGCTCAATCAGATTCACGTCAGGTGATTGACTTGGCCATTGCATAACATTCCACTTCTTTCCCTTAAAAAACTCTTTGGTTGAGGGGCGTGGCCTGGCGCGTGAAGGAGAAGACGCATCCGAGGAGAGCTCCGGTCCCTAGCAGCTCAATCCACAGCCATCCTGCCAGCAGAGACCGGTGAGAGAGTGGGGAACTTGGCGGCGATCCGAACACCGCCGAGGGGTTCAGGGACCACACCGAGGACCTCCGAAGGGACCACACCTACCCGGACACCGGCCCATCCCCGGGAGAAACATGCGCCGTCTACTCCGGCGCCGGAGCTAGCAAGAGGCCCTCAGTCTCGAGGGTTGAAAGTCGGGTCCCCCACCATACAACACAACCCCCCTAGATCCCACATCTAGGGGTGAGAGAGTGGCCAGAGACGACCGTCCTACCGACACCTAACTCGACGATCCCTGGCCTCGAGAGGAGCCTACGCAGAAGAGGAAGTGCGCGGTCCGGTGCGGGGAGTTGGTTTCTCAAAAAATTCCCTTTCTTCACCTTACAATACGTTACCGGTTCAGTT
>BLSH010231414.1:0-15987 GCA_018402905.1 Glandirana rugosa
TTAAGACGGCTCCCATTCATTTCAATGGGATTTCAAATGTCAAGCGACTTGGGGCGACTTGAGGCAACTCAAGTCGGATCGCAAGTCGCCCCTGTGTGAATGGGCTCTCACAAGCCAGGAAAGTACAAATACCCCCCCAGATGTCCCCTTTTTGGAAAGTATACATTCCAAGGTACTTAGTAAGAGGCATGGCAAGTTTTTTTTTTGTCATTTTTTTCCCATAATTATTTGCAAAATTAAGTTGTTTTTTTCACAAAATTGTCATATTAACGGGTTATTTCTCTCACATGGCATATGCATTCCACACATTACACCCCAAATTACATTTTGCTACTCCTCCTGAGTATAGCAATACCACATGTGTGAGACTTTTACACAGCGTGGCCACATACATAGCTCCAACATGCAGGGAAAACCATCAGGCATTCTAGGGACATAACTTACACAATGACACTGATATGGCACAAATGGGGCACTGCTAGGCACTGATATGGCACTGCTGGGCACTGATATGGGATGGATTGGGGCACTGATATGGCACTGCTGGGCACTGATATGGCACCACTGGACACTGACATGGCACGGATTGGGGCACTGCTGGGCACTAATATGGCACTTCTGGGCACTGATAGGGCACCGCTTGGAACTAATATGGCATGGATTGGGGCACTGATATGGCACGGATTGGGGCACTAATATGCAGTGGCGGCTGGTGAAATTTTAGGATGGGGTGTCAGACCCCGTCCTTCCTTTTTGACCACTCCCACTTCTCATAAACCCCACCCCTTATAGATTCCACCCCTAGTGTGTCAGGAGTATACAGCCCAGCATCACTAGATAGGGTACACAGCATTGCCAGATAGGAGTATATACAGCATCACCAGATAGGGTTATATAAACAGCATCACAAGAGGAGTATATGCAGCATCACAAGATGGGGAATATATAGCATCACCAGAGGAGTATATAGTATCACCAGAGGAGTATACACAGCATTACCAGAGGAGTATATACAGCATCACCAAAGAAGTAGTACACAGCATTACCAGAGGAGTATACACAGCATTACCAGAGGAGTATATACAGCATTGCCAGAAGAGTACCCCTTCCTGGCTATGCAAACCCTTTGAAAAGGGCTGGGTGTGTTCGGAAGTGCACAAAATATAAATATCTGCTAATATTTCTATTCTATATGTGGAATGTTGATTAATATTGTCCTATTGCCTTTAGAAATCAGGAAGGTTGTTTCCCATTATAAGGGTAAATCAGATCCTGCTTTATAGCTGTTTTTTTCCTTCCTCATGGTTTAGTATTTGTTTTTAGTTCTATGTACCCATTGACATAGAATTTGAAAAAAGTGTTTATCTACAATCCATAAAAATCAGCTATTATGTTTCGGAAGTGTGCACAAGTTACCCAGCAGCAGACAATAGCTTACATGTGCCAAACTGAAGAAAATAAGACTTTGCATAACACATTTGGACAGCTCAGTCTGGATTATAGCATTTACAGGAAGACAAATCTCAGCTCTCCTTTCACCTTCCCCAACCTGCAATGGCGGCCATCAGTCTACTTGAACGGACCTTGGCTTGAAGGCAGCGAAGCGAGGAGGACGGGAAACCCGAGAATCACAGCAGACTTGGAGGCCGTGCTGTGTGCTTGCTCATCCAGTGTCCCAGCAAGTCCACCACAGTCCCGCCCCCACCCACCTCACCGAGACCAATGAAACGGTCACTGCTCAGGACAGAGCCAATCAGTGTGAGCGCCTCACTGGCGCACACACTCACACTTTTAACACTGACCAATGAGCTCTAAGAATTGCTGTCAGCAGATAGCAAGGGGGAAAAAAAAAATCCCGTACACACTGTATCCGGTGCCTGGCACTTTTAAAGGAGTCAAACCATTTTTTTTTCTCTTGACCAGCGGGGAGGGGGGTTGGCACCCGGGCGCCCCCTATTGATTAGCCGCCACTGCTAATATGGCATGGATTGGGGCCCTGCTGGGCACTGATATGGCCCTGCTGGGCACTGATATGGCACTACTGGGCATGGATTGGGGTACTGATGGGCACGGATTGGGGTACTGATGGGCACTGATTGGGGAACTGAGTGGCACGGATTGTGGAGAATACCTTTAGCAGCCCCACACTGCAACTTCTCTTTCCGCTGCTCACATGATCGGTGTAAGCAGCAGAGAGAACCGGACATAACGTCAGTTTGTTTACATTGACCGCTCCGTCATTGGCCTTTACTGTGATCTGTGACCCGCTGGGTTCAGCCCCGCTTGTACACCCCAGGACTGTACATCCTCCCAGAGTTAAGCGACTGCGCTGTAGCCATCATTCGGCTATGGCCCGGTCGTCAAGTGGTTAAGGATGTGTGGCGAGTGGGGGGTGTCCTATGCCTACATACTTTTGCTAATAGGTGTCCCTCATTTCCATCTCAGAAAATTGGGAGGTATGAATAATGTCACAGGTTGATGAGGAGGACATTGGGCACCTGCACAGCATCATTTTTTTGACCCTCCCCTGCCCCTCTCCATCAGCACTGGGGTCACTTTAGCTGAGTAAGGGAGAGAAATTGAGGGAGAAGAGAAACATTGGAATAGTCAGTATCAGTGTGCAAAGGTGTATTTGCTTTGGAGGAATAAATCACCTCTAATGTTGGGTATTCTACATGTGTGGATGTTGGTGCATTATGTAAACATATCAATTTCGTTTTTCACATTTTAAAAAGGGGCACCTCAAGATGTGCAGAATTCTAAAGGGTGCATCAACTGAAAAAAGGTTGAGAAACAATTAGGGCTGGGCTGGGACCAAAATTTGGCCCTGGACTTCATCCAGACCAGCCCACTTTAATTTTGCAAACACACAAAAACAGTATATAAACTATATGCAATTGCACAAAAAAATAAGTAAAAAAAATCCACTATTGGGCATAGGACAGAGCATAGCCACACCAGTGCCCAATATTGCAGCCTGATCAGTGCCCATCAATGCAGCCTGATCAGTGCCCATCAGCGCAGCCACACCGGTGCCCATCAGTGCAGCCACACCAGTGCCCATCAGCGCAGCCACACCAGTGCCCATTAATGCAGCCTCACCAGTGCCCATTAATGCAGCCTCACCAGTGCCCATCCATGCAGCCTCACCAGTGCCCATCAATGCAGCCTCACCGGTGCCCATCAATGCAGCCTCACCAGTGCCCATTAATACAGCCACACCAGTGCACATTATTGCAGCCACACCGGTGCCCATTAATGCAGCCTCACCAGTGCCCATCAATGCAGCCTCACCAGTGCCCCTCAATGCAGCCTCAGCAGTGTCCATTAATGCAGTCACACCAGTACCCATTAATGCAGCCACACCAATGCCCATTAATGCAGCTACACCAGTGCCCATTAATGCAGCCTCACCAGTGCCCATTAATGCAACCACACCAGTGCTCATCGATGCAGCCTGATCAGTGCCCATCAGCACAGCCACACCGGTGCCCATCAGTGCAGCCACACCAGTGCCCATCAATGCAGCCTCACCAGTGCCCATGAATGCAGCTTCACCAGTGCCAATTAAAGTAGTCTCACTGGTGCCCATTAGTGCAACCTCACCAGTGCCAATCAATGCAGCCTTACCAGTGCCCATCAATGCAGCCTCACCAGTGTCCATTAATGCAGCCACGCCAGTACCCATTAATGCAGCTACACCAATGCCCATTAATGCAGCCTCAACAGTGCCCATTAACTCAGCCTGATCAGTGCCCATCAGCACAGCCCGGCCAGTGCCCATTAATGCAGCCACGCCAGTGCCCATTAACACAGCCTCATCAGTGCCATCAGTGCAGCCACACCAATGCCCATTAATGCAGTCACACCAGTGCCCATTAACGCAGCCTGATCAGTGCCTAGTGCCCATAAGCGCAGCCTCACCAGTGCCCATTAACACAGCCACACCAGTGCCCATTAATGCAGCCATGCCAGTGCCCATTAATGCAGCCTCACCAGTGCCCATTAATGCAGCCTCACCAGTGCCCATTAATGCAGCCTGATCAGTGCCCATGAATGCAGTCACATCAGTGCCCATTAATGCAGCCTCACAGGTGCCCATTAATGCAGCCTCACCAGTGCCCATCAATGCAGCCTCACCAGTGCCCATCAATGCAGCCTCACCGGTGTCCATTAATGCAGCCACACCAGTGGCCATTAATGCAGCCACACCAGTGCCCATTAATGCAGCCTCACCAGTGCCCATTAATGCAGCCTCACCAGTGTCCATTAATGCAGCCTCACCAGTGCCCATTAATATAGCCACACCAGTGTCCATTAATGCAGCCTCACCAGTGCCTATTAATGCAGCCTGATCAGTGCCCATCAGCACAGCTACAGCAGTGCCCATTAATGCAGCCACACCAGTGCCCCTTTAATGCAGCCTCACCAGTGCCCATTAATGCAGCCTGATCAGTGCCCATCATCGGAGCCACACCAGTACCCATTATTGCAGCCACATCAGTGCCCATTAATGCAGCCTAACTAGTGCCCATTAATGCAGCCTCACCAGTGCCCATTAGTGCAGCCTCACCAGTACCCATTAATTCAGCCTCACCAGTGTCCATTAATGCAGCATCACCAGTGCCCATTAATGCAGCCTGATCAGTGCCCATTAACACAGCCTGATCATTGCCCATCAGCGCCGCCCGACCAGTGCCCCTTAATGCAGCCACACCAGTGCCCATTAACACAGCCTGATTAGTGCTCATCAGCGCAGCCACACCAGTGCCCATTAATGCAGCCACACCAGTGCCCATTAACACAGCCTCACCAGTGCCCATCAGCACAGCCACACCAATGCCCATTAATGCAGCCACAGCAGTGCCCATTAACGTAGCCTGATCAGTGCCCATCAGCGCAGCCTCACCAGTGTCCATTAACACAGCCACACCAGTGCCCATTAATGCAGCCACGCCAGTGCCCATTAATGCAGCCACGCCAGTGCCCATTAACACAGCCAGAACCAGTGCCCATTAATGCAGCCTCACCAGTGCCCTTTAATGCAGCCTGATCAGTGCCCATTAATGCAGCCACATCAGTGCCCATTAACGCAGCCACTCCAATGCCCATTAACGCAGCCACATCAGTGCCCATTAAAGCAGCCACGCCAATGTCCATTAACGCAGCCACACCAGTGCCCATTAACGCAGCCACGCCAGTGCCCATTAACGCAGCCATGCCAGTGCCCATTAACACAGCCACGCCAGTGCCCATTAATGCAGCCACGCTAGTGCCCATTAACGCAGCCACGCCAGTGCCCATTAATGTTAGTGCCCCTCAGACCCCAGTACCTGGTCTGGGCAGTTCTTCTAGGTAGGTCCCAGCTGCTGCAGTTGGTCCTTTGGAGACTGGAGCTGGGAGCCTGGGGGCGAGGTGAGCGGGCGGGAAATCCCATAACCCTGTCCAGCAATAAACGAATCCCCCACCGAGCAGCTGTTTAAAAATAAAACTTTGCCCCCTGTGTTTAGCTGGGGCCGGGGGACAGAGCACAGACTATTTCATTACGTTCAATTTTAGGCAGATGAATCCGCCGCATCACTCCCGTGTAATAATATAGTACCGGCCTTCACATGTATAGTGCACTGCAGCGGTTTATTCCGCCAAAAGTCGAAAATGAAAAAATAGTCTGCACTCTGTCCCCGGCCCCCGCTGAACACAGGGGTTCCGGGGAAGTTTTCTTTTTAAACAGCTACACAGTGGTCAGCGGATATGGCACTGCTGGGCATGGATATGGCACTGCTGGGCATGGATTGGGGTACTGATGGGCAAGGATTGGGGTACTGCTGGTCACTGATTGGGGCACTGAGTAGCACAGATTGTGGAGAATACCTTTAACAGCCTCACGCTGCAACTTCTCCCTCCGCTGCTCACATGATCGGTGTGAGTAGCAGAGAGAACCGGACATAACGTCGGTGTGTTTACATTGATCACTCAGTCATTGGCCTTTACCGCGATCCGTGACCCGCTGGATTCAGCCCCATGTGTGCACCCCAGGACTGTACGTCCTCCCAGAATTAAGCGACTGCGCTGTAGCCGTCATTCGGTTATGGCCCAGTTGTCAAGTGGTTAAGGATGTGTGGCGAGTGGGGGGTGTCCTATGCCTACATACTTTTGATAATAGGTGTCCCTCGTTTCCATCTCAGAAGGTTGGGAGGTATGAATAATGCCACAGGTTGATGAGGAGGACATTGGGCACCTGCACAGCATCATTTTTTTGACCCTGCCCTACCCCTCTCCATCAGCACTGGGGTCACATTAGTTGAGTGAGGGAGAGAAATTGAGGGAGAAGAGAAACATTGGAATAGTCAGTATCAGTGTGCAAAGGTGTATTTGCTTTGGAGGAATAAATCACCTCTAATGTTGGGTGTTCTACATGTGTGGATGTTGGTGCATTATGTAAAACTATCAATTTAGTTTTTTACATTTTAGAAAGGGGCATCTCAAGATTGTGCAGAATTCTAAAGGGTGCATCAACTAAAAAAAAGGTTGAGAAAAACTCAGGGCTGGACTGGGACCATAATTTGGCCCTGGACCTCATCCAGACCAGCCCACTTTAATTTTGCAGACACACACAAAAACAGTATATAAACTATACGCAATTGCACAAAAAAATAAGTAAAAAATTCCACTATTGGGCATAGGGCAGAGCATAGCCACACCAGTGCCCAATATTGCAGCCTAATCAGTGCCCTTTAGCGCAGCCTCACCGGTGCCCATCAGTGCAGCCACACCAGTGCCCATCAGTGCAGCCACACCAATGCCCATTAATGCAGCCTCACCAGTGCCCACTAATGCAGCCTCACCAGTGCCCGTCAATGCAGCCTCACCAGTGCCCATCAATGCAGCCTCACCAGTGCCCTTTAATGCAGCCACACAGGTGCCCATTAATGCAGCCACACCAGTGCCCATTAATGCAGCCTCACCAGTGCCCATCAATGCAGCCTCACCAGTATCCAGAAATGCAACCACACCAGTGCCCATTATTGCAGCCACACCAATGCCCATTAATGCAGCTACACCAGTGTCCATTAATGCAGCCTCACCAGTGCACATTAATGCAGCCTCACCAGTGCCCATTAATGCAGCCACACCAGTGCCCATTAATGCAGTCTCACCAGTGCCCATTAATGCAGCCTGATCAGTGCCCATCAGCGCAGCCACATCAGTGCCCATCGATGCAGCCTGATCAGTGCCCATCAATGCCTCACCAGTACCCATTAATTCAGCCTCACCAGTGTCCATTAATGCAGCCTCACCAGTGCCCATCAGCCCAGCCACACCAGTGCCCATTAATGCAGCCTGATTAGTGCCCACTAGCGCAGCCACACCAGTGCCCATTAAGGCATCCTCACCAGTGCCCATTAACACAGCCCGACCAGTGCCCATTAATGCAGCCACACCAGTGCCCATTAACACAGCCTGATTAGTGATCATCAGCGCAGCCACACCAGTGCCCATTAACGCAGCCACACCAGTGCCCATTAAAACAGCCTCACCAGTGCCGATTAGCGCAGCCACACCAATGTCCATTAATGCAGCCACACCAGTGCCCACTAACGCAGCCTGATCAGTGCCCATCAGCGCAGCCTCACCAGTGCCCATTAACACAGCCACACCAGTGCCCATTAATGCAGCCACGCCAGTGCCCATTAATGCAGCCACGCCGGTGCCCATTAACACAGCCACAGCAGTGCCCATTAATGCAGACTCACCAGTGCCCATTAATGCAGCCTCACCAGTGCCCATTAATGCAGCCTGATCAGTGCCCATTAACGCAGCCACACCAGTGCCCATTAATGCAGCCATGCCAGTGCCCATTAACGCAGCCACACCAGTGCCCATTAACGCAGCCACGCCATTGCCCATTAACGCAGCCATGCCAGTGCCCATTAATGCAGTCATGCCAGTGCCCATTAATGCAGCCACGCCAGTGCCCATTAACGCAGCCATGCCAGTGCCCATTAATGAACACAGGGGGTCTGGGGAAGTTTTCTTTTTAAACAGCTACACAGGGTTAAGCAGGGGGATTCCTTTCTTGCTGGACAAGGGTATGGGAGTCCCCACCCACTCACCTCCGCTGTCACTCTGACCGGCCCACTGAGCCATCGGCCCACCAGGAAACTCCTGGTAGTCCTGATGGCCAGTATAGGCCTGGAAACACTGGTCTAGAACAGATATAAGCCAGTGATGCACTAGTGATGAGAATTGAAATGTAACTGTAGTTGAGAGTGTGCAACCTACATATAGAGAACCTGTACTGTGAAAGATTTGCACAAAAGATCAAGTGGAGGGCTAAGCAAGCACTAGTCACCACTATTGCCTGTAAGCTCCCTGCAGTTGTTTTTTATCTCTATGGCTGTGCTAGACAGTAAAGCACTGTACTGTGTCTTAAAGTGATATTACATGCTCAGGGTTTTTAAAGGGTAACTCCACTTTTGTGGGGGAAAAGTAGCAAATAAAGAAAATCTAATATAGCACATATAATTGCGACACAAATCATATTGTAATTGAATGTTATTAAAAATTACCTTTCCATTTCAATCTGCAGCCACTATAATTTTCTGAAAATGCAGTGATATATGGCTACCTGGAGTTGTTCTGTACACAGAATGTGTACTGGACACACCCCAGAAACATCATTTCCTGCTTGTGTGATTGGCTCTCCAATTTTCCCAGAAGTCTTCCTAAGGAACAAGTCAGAATTCAGGCATCCCCTGCAACAATAATGTCATTTTTAGGCCTCATACACACGGACGTTTCTTAAAAAATAAACAAAACGTTGGGCCCGACGTCAAGGAAAAAAAATCGGCGGTTTTCGGCGTTATGCATCGGTGTTAGTGAGCATCAGCGTCAATAGGCGTTTTTTTTTTAAAAAATCAGCCCTCTGCTATTTTTCAACCTAAAAAGGTCGGCGTCAAAAACGCCGGTTAACGCCTGTACAATATTAGTTGGCGTTTGTTGGCGTTAGCTGGCGTTTTGTGGTGTCGGCGTCAAAAAATGCCAAAACGTTACAGCCTCAGAACGCACTGGCCGTGGGTTCTAGTTTCACTAACGCCAACACCATCTACAGCTCAAAAACATCTGCGTTTTTATGGGGCCATTGACTAACATGGAGAGCTGCAAAAAACGCCAGAAAATGCCAGCGTCAAAAAACGTCCGTGTGTATGAGGCCTCAGAGAGATATTTTCAATAGGAACAGGTCTAAAGGGATACCATCTCAGCAGTTTTTCTCATTAGGGCTCTGCAGCTGCACAGCTCACAGATAATTATGAAACCACTCCCATTAGACCCAATCAGCACAGGGGACACAGAGAAACACAGAGGTTTGTTATAATCCTTGCAATGTACATAGATCACCCAGAGGGGAATGTTTTTTTCTCAACAAAATTGGAGTTATGCTTTAAGCACCTTCAGCAGCTGATCTGATTACATAAGCGTGGGAAGGTGCAGCGTGGTACAGTGGCAGAAAGAGAACTGTACTGAAGTTATAGTCCAACAAAGCACAACTGCCCAGCAGGAAGACACCCCAACCAGGTACACTGACAGAATGTTGCAGCGAAGAGTAGAACAGTAGGTCTCAGGTGCACCAACAGCGTCTGTCTTGAGGGGCGGAATAAGGCCTGACCAGAGGTTTCCAGGAAGGATGGCGTGTCCCTGCTCTTTACCTCCATGTCTGGAACCTCTCCCTAATGCTAATACTGTCCAAGACAGATGGGTGACGAGTCCCTACACTACCCATATGCAAAATGCGCACCAAGCCTGAGAACCAGGGTGTTAAATACACTCTGCCTGCCCCAATATGGCTGCCAAAGTCACATGGGGTGGCAGCATCCAATCGGATAGCTCCCCCAGTGACCCAGGGAACCATAGAGGAACCATGTTCCTTTTGACTTTTCCTCCATTTGCAATGCCTCTATTGTTGAGACCCACCTGCAATGGAGATAGAAGACTGCACCTGCCTACATACTGAGTATGCAGTTTCTTCATCTTTCAAACCTTGCTTATGTTCCTGTTTATGCTGGTACCGTGAGTATCGCAAAAGGTATCCTGTTTCAGAGTGACTCCTTCCTCCTGCACCATCCTATGCAGCCACCCTCGATGCAGGGCAATGGCGGCTGGTGGTAAATCTTTTGGGGGAGCAGCAAACAATGCACCTATAGCCACCCCCCGTCCGGTCTGTCCGTCCGTCTATTCGAAGCACTTACCCCATCTATGGCGGGCAGCACCTGGGAAAAAGGCGGCTGGCATCACGGGCAGCTTGCCCTTCAGGCAACAGGAGGCAGGCATCAGGGACAGCTTCCTCTTCTCTCCTCCGTGGCTTTCAACTCCTCCCTCTTCCTCGACAGCCAATTGGAACGCTTCTCCTTTCGGCCAATCAGGAAATGGGTCTCAGTGTGAAAATAGCCAATATTCATTCGCTATTATCACACAACTGGGTGGGCTCAGTTCGCAGTGCTCTGTGCCCGATCCCACCCTATTTTAAAGCCTTTTAGAGCTTCTGGCTCTGATCACGTACTTCAAAAAACACCCCCTGCCTTGGAATCCATACATCTGGTGTCCTGCTTGGGGACCGGATGCATGGATGGGGGGGGGGGGGGCAGTGCCCGTGTGCCCCTAATGGACGGGCTGCCCCTCATGCAGGGACTGGAGTTGTGTCTCCCAACACTGTGTGAATCAATTGAAAGCCTAGGATTGCAGGATACTTCTCTGCACTTCCCTCATCATCTCTTGTCCAAGCTAACAGACTGACTATAGATCACATTGTCACCTGTTATCTCTTTCCTGAGAAGACCAGAGGTTCAGGGAAGCAGCACTGAGAAAGCAGAAGGCAGTAGCAATGAAAATTGTAAACTGCAAGTGCTGGGGTAAGAATTTTAACAAAGAGTTCACTGGGGGTGCTCAATGTGCTAAGCTTAAAAACACTGGGGGTTACTACTTTAAGTACACTACAGTATGACTGGTGTGAGTTCCCATAGGACTCAAGTACTAAGGGATAAGGAAAAGTCCTCTCACACACATTCCAATTTTCTTTAAAGTATTATTTGGACTTGGGTTGATGCCATAAATTAGACAGCAGTTTAAGCAGCTTCTGAAAGCATTTAGAATGCATGGACAGGTCATTTGATCATCAGTTGATCTTTTTCTTACCTGAATTTGACCTGCTTGAAGTGGGTTTTGCATTTCCATTGACTTATTTGGGAATGTAAAACTCCAATTAGGAGGTGAGCTTGCTGGGTTCAGATGTAGCAGGCAGAGTTTAAGCAGAAGCTAAATGAGTAAACATGCCAAAGGTAACAAGTGGTTGCAGGTTGGAATCTATCGGAACTGTTCTCGAGGAACAAGCCAAAGGTTGGTAACAAATGGTAGAGGAGATTAGGACAGCTGTAGGTACGCACGAAGCAAGATATCGGCTGGAGAGAGAGCACAATAATCTGGCAAACGGGAAGTGCAAAGTCATAGCTTACATCAGGAAGTTCAAGGGAGGAGCAAAGAGTTCAAGGTTCACCAAAAACATGAGACAAGGCAAGATTGTCTAAGGCAGGGATCTCCAAACGTTCGAAGCAAAGGGCCTTCTAATTTTAGAGCGGGCCAGACTGTGGCCAATGGAAGTTAAAAATGCCCCATAGGCTTAGTGGTCAGTGGTAGTAAAAATTTACATCATTGGTGTCAGTGTGAAGAATAGCACTCCATCAGTGGTGTCAGTGGGAGAATTAGTTCCCCATCTCTGGTGTCAGTGGGAGGAATAGTACCCCATTGTTGTTGTCAGTGGGAGGAATAGTGCTCCGTCTTTGGTGTTAATGGAAGGAAAAGTGCCTTGTGTCAGTGGGAAGAATAATGCCCCAAAGGCCACATAAAGGTAAACAGAGGGCCACATCTGGCCCGCCGGCCGCAATTTGGAGACCCCTGGTCTAAGGGATCAGACAATGAGCTGACCAGCTTCTCATGTGGTACAGCAAGAAGAGCTACAGCCAGACACAGCATAGGTCCCAGGTTCAGACCCAGACCATAAAAGTATTCCCCTCCTTCCAAGACAGCCCCTGGAAGTCATAGGGCCAGGTTTTTGAGGAAACCTCTGGTGGAACTCATTTTTTCTTAGGGAGCATGAATGCTTTTCTCAGGTTCCCAAGAATTTCCCCAGATATTGTTATTTGTTTCTATACATCTTGGAATCAAGAATTCTTTCAACCCCAAATTTTCCTTCACCCTGCACCTCAGCAAGTGGAGGAGGTGGAAGAATTCTTTCAGAAAAAATTTTTTATGAAATGGTTTGAGTAGTGATACATGAAAAACAGGGTGAATCTTCATACGGTCAGGAAGTTTTACGCAAAAAGTGACTGGGTTGATTTGATCAAACGTCTGGAAAAGTCCCACAAACTTTTGACCCAACTTAGCAGATGGAACATGAATCTCACATTTTTTTCATAGATAGCCAAACTTTGTCACCCGACATGAAAAGTAGGGAGTGATCTACAATGTCTGTCAGAAGCCTTCTTGTAAAATTCCTGAGCTTCTTTTAACGTATCAGTAAATTTCTCCTGAATCTCCTGTAATGTGGTTAATCTGTTGGTAATAGCAGGAGTTGGAGTTGCGATAGGGAGATCAGGAATAAAAACTTGTGGGTAGGGCCAACTTGCTGGAGCACATGGCCCTTTTGCTCTCTCTCACTCTTCTGTTTCCTCTGGACTCTCTGGTGTATGCGCTCGCTGATGCCCGGGACTAGACAGGGACGCATTCATGTGGCATCAACTTTATCATGGCACCCTGACTTAGAAGTGAGCCGTACGCCCCGGTATCTATGTATCATAATCTGAAGATGTCATAGAGATGCTTCATGGTCCCACGATACATACACCTGCTCAGGGTGTGACATTTTGAAGGAGACACCACAGTGCCGTGTCTCGTTCCACCAGTCCAGCTTGACTCTGCTACCTATCTCCCAGTGACAGAACGGGGTGCCACCAAGCGCCAGTGCAGACCCCGTGTGTGTGTGCATAATTAACTCTGTACCATGTGGCTAGGTCCCTAGGGTCTCTGCCACGCGGGCCCGGTTACGATTACTGGGGCACTGACCGATTTGCTTCCTTCACTATGTATGAGACCCATCAGGCCTGCTGGTACCACTCTCCCACTGTCTAGCTGTCATATCATCCTTCTCTTGTACCTAGCAATGGCATGTCACCACTTCACCCCATGTGTGTGCATCCCAAGGTTCTAGATGTAATTCTGGACTCTGAACTAACCTTTTGGCCTCACATCCAATCACTGTCCAAAGCTTGCCGCCTCAACCTCTGCGACATCTCCAAGATACGCCCCCTCTTAACCAATGACACCACAAAGCTTCTAATTCACTCCCTGGTCATCTCCCACCTCTACTACTGCAACGCCCTCATCATTGGCTTACCTTTACATAGGTTATCCCCACTTCAGTCCATCCTTAATGCTGCCGTCAGACTCATCCACCTTACCAATCGCTCAGTGTCTGCTACCCCTCTATGCCAATCCCACCACTGGCTTCCTTTCACCCAACAAATGAAATTCAAAAAAGAACTTTCAGAGCCATCCACAATTCTGCCCCCAGCTACATCACTAACCTTATGTAGCGCCCTCCTAGGTAGGTGTTAGAGTGAGTGTACTATAGAAGGATTGTCTCATGAGGATGTCCCTGTGAGTATAGGCAGACTTTAAGGGCACAACATGAGACATATACACAAATAATTTCAATAAGTTTAATTTATTTAACAACTTGTTAACATCTATAAGGAAAAAAAACAGGCTTGAAAAGCAATGCCAGTTGTTTGGATGTACTCTGCACCTCAATCACAGACAAGAGTAAATAATAGTAGCACACAGTATTAACTACATAGATGGAAATACTCTTGTCCGATAAGTGGTCAATGCTTTTCGGTTGGTGGCTTCTTCAGGACCAATCAATTGTGAGGATTTAAGCAGAATTATACGGTGGTGCTTCTAGTCCTTGATATAGAAGTCTGAGGGGTGGACACAGAGGTTATTTGGTTGGTCAAAACCCAAAGAGTCAATGCTTATAAAAGAGGCTAAGGATCAACAAAGAATAATCCATATAGATACGCCTACTCCAATTCATATGTCAACTGGGTATCAAGGTGTCCACAGTAGAGCTAACATTCAAAGGGTTGCAGTCATGTATGGTTTCTCTGCCTAACACAGAGACAGTAGGTACATGTATGTGCTGTCTGCTTACCAGAGGCTGTGATTGTTTAGCAGAGTCAATGTTCAGTGTATTCTGGTGCTGCACATGCTGTCTTGAAGTATTACACTGGTCTAGCAGCTGTGGAATGTGCTGGACTGTGGGTGGAAACCATACAGATATACATACAGTTTTGGCCAATTAGAAGAGGAGGTGCCCTAAGCATGCTGGGTGTCTGTATTTATATTTAATGAGCACATGGGCTCTGGGTCTCCCTCTATGGAGAGAGGTCCAGGTGGGGAGGGGGCTTGCTGCCCCTTCTCAGCACAGGCTGCCATGGGGCCTCAGGTGGGCAACCTGAGGGCCTGAAACATTAAAGCTGAAACCCAGAGTTCTCCTGAGGGTTAACCGAAGAAGGATATCCATGGACCCTGTTTGGTATCAGGGGGGAAGGTGACCTGCAGCCAGAGCCTTGTGAGTACAGACCCTTTAAAGGGATCCTTTAGTCCTGGAGGCAAGCATGGGAGGAGGTGACAAGGGAGCTAGGAACTGCTTGAATTTCAGATTGCCCGGGCCTCACACTGTATAATCTGCAGCCAAGCACAGGGTATTTTCTTACACACACCGCTCGTTGTCTCCAATAAAAGGTCTAGGGGAAGTTTTTTTTTTGTTTTATTTTGAGAAATTGGATAGGAGAGAGGACAGCTTTCTCAGTAGAACTATGTAGCAGACTGTCAGTAGAACTAATCATCAGGCTGTGCAGAATTGAGCAGGTCCCTTTATAGTAGAAAGAAATTAGTGGACCTTATTTCTTCAAGACACCAGCCGGTGTCCCCTTTAGCTTACCCCCACTAATTTCTAGCTCCCAGATGGGGAATTTAGCAGCAGCAGTCTCTAGGATCCCTTTTAAGTACCAACCTGAAGGCTTCTACCCAAACCAATTCAGGTACATAGAGACAAAGGGCTTGAGTCCAAAAGCTGTTCTTGTACTTGAGGTTATTGTTCTTAGGCTCCATGCACACGGGACGCTTTTCAACCTCCCCTGAATGTTTTATCTTAACAGCTAGAAACCAGCGTCTAAAACGTCAGTTTTGCCACGCTTTACATACCGCATTTAGCCGCATTTTGCCGCTTTCACGTCTAGGAGCGTTTAAAAAAAAAAATATTATTATTTATTTTTTTAAATGGAAGTAAACAAAACGCTTATAGACACAAGTTACCGCGTTTACAAGCTTTTACAGGCATTTGGCGTTTCAAATGCCTGTGAACTTCCCTCTGAATGCATTTTTTCGCTTTCCAAGAAATGCCTCTAATCTCAACTGCCTGGAAACGACCTTAACCCCTTGCCGACCGCCGATCGGCATTTGACGGCGGCAAGGTGGCTCGTGAGCGCAAATCGCCGTCATATGACGGCGGCCGCGCTCACGAGCCTAGTGAGCGCGCGCGCTCACTGTGTTCGGGGAGGGCCGGGGAGCGGGTGCGGCGGCTTCGATTGCCGCCGGCCACCCGCGATGCCCCCCCCGGAGTGAAAGAGCGGAGGTCCGTGTATGTAAACACGGACCTCCGCTCTGTGTGAGGGGGAAGGGCTGTGATCACAGCCTTCTCGTACATGAAGGCTGTGACCACTTCCCTTCCCCAGATAGGCAAGCCCCCCTACAGTTAGAACACGCCCAGGGAACATAGTTAACCCTTAGCGCGCCCCCTGCAGGTTAACCCCTTCACTGCCAATGGCATTTACACAGTAATCAGTGCATTTTTATAGCACTGATCGCTGTATA
>BLSH010231414.1:16037-29189 GCA_018402905.1 Glandirana rugosa
TTTCTATGTCGAAGTAGGAACACGAATAAAAAGAGTCAATGACAGAAGTTGACTTCTTTTAATACAGTAAAATTTGTCCCTCAACGGTCGTTAACTCCTTTGTAAAAAACTCACCTCTGTAGACGACCTTTCCCGGTCCGTAGTCCATTGACAAGAGCCACTAGGACTTTTAAATCTTAATAAACTAGACGGTTCTCTAATAGAAGATCTGTTCGTACAACCCAGAATAAGAAAATATCCAAGTTAAAACAATAAAACATAGCTGGACCCAGTTCCTTACCAGTCCGGAGAAGAGGTAGTAGTAGGATTCCGGAGTACGTGTGACGACGGAGATTTGCCTGACAACGTCGCACGACCGCGCAATTGTCAGTTAAAGCGACGCATCGCCGAATCGCAAAAAGGGCTCCGGTCCTAAAGCAGCAAATCCTTCCGGGGCTGAAGTGGTTAAACAACCCTGTGTACATTGACTGATAAGATAACATTAGATGAGTTCAGGGGCAGCTGAAAAATACTCCCAAATGACTCTAAACGTCCGTTTAGAGGCAGCAGTGTGCATGAGGCCTTAGGATGATGATGGAGAAGAGGCCTGACCATTCCTTGACCCAGGTCGATACAAAATAACAAAATTGAACCTATAAAAGAATAAGACCCAACATGCTTGTCTAGAAGATAATCTCTTGGCAGATCAAATAATTCTAAATTTTCAGGATCACCGAGAACAGTTACCTGATGCCTGGCCCTTTCCAGCAGATGTCTCCACTCAAAAAATGTTTCCTCAATTGCTGGCAACTCCCTGTTTAAAATGACATAATTTTCTTCAGTTGAAGACAGTAACTGAGAAAAATAAGCACAAGGATGAAGCTGTATCTTTTCTCCAATTCACTGAGAAATGATAGCTCCCACAGCAGAATCAGCAGAGGGATCAACTTCTACAATGAAAAGTAGTTCAGGATTAGGATGTTCAATATTGGTTCAGAAGTGAAAAGAGTCTTTAGTTTACTAAAGACAGCCTGTGCCTCAAGTGACCAAAAACATCAATTTTTTCGTCAGCTGCGTAATTGGTACAATTGCCTTGGAAAAATTCATTATGATTCTTCTGTAAATGTAGGCAAATCCAAAAAAAAGGATCACTGTATTTCCTAACATTCCTAGGGGCAGGCCAATTCACCGCTGCTGTGATCTCTGAATCCATGCTCATTACTTCTGGAGAAAATATGTATTCCAAGGACTGGCAAACTCACACTTCTCCAGGTTGATTTAAATTTGATTATTCATTAAACTTTCACAGACAATTCAAGCTTACAAAGCTCATCCAGTTTATCAGAATAGATGTGAATATCATCCAGATATGCTATCACAAGCTAGTCCAACATATCTAGGAAAACATCACTGATGAAGTGTTGAAAAGTTGCTGGAACACTGCAAAGGCCAAAAGGCATAACCAAAGACTTAAAATGCCCATATCTGGTTCTAAAGACAGTTTTCCATTCATCTCCAGGACAAATGCAGACAAGGTTATATGCAGAAGAGTCTTACCAACATTTCAGAGATTAAGGGAAGTGGATAACAATTTCTAATAGTGATCTTATGCCAATCCCTGTAACTGATGCACAGATGCAAGATGGAGACCTTTTTTTTCAACAAACAACAGGGCTGTCCCTGCAGAAGTCATTGAGTGTCTGAAAAAGGCCTTGTTTAAATCTTCATCAAGCACTTTTCAGGTTCAGGTTCCAACAGATTGAAAAGGTGACCAAAAGATATTTCTGCCCCTGGGAGCAGTTCAATGGGACAATCACACTGGAGATGAGGAGGTAACAGACCAGGTTTCTTTTTATCACAGGCATTTCAGAATTTGTGGTATTGTGGAAGCAGGTTGCCATGTAACTGGATAGTTAACATACCACATCAACTTGTGATTCCTTAATTAGTGGAGAACTTGTTTGACGAGGTTCTCTACAATGTTCTTTGCGATGAGGGTATGGATTTTAAGGGGAACCCTGCTCCTAAAAAAATTGCTTAGGGTTCCCCTCCAAAGTTCATAACAGACCCTTCAGGTCTGGTATGGATTTTAAGGGGAACCCCGCTCCACATTAAAAAAAAAAAGACGTAGGGGTCCACCAAATCCAAACCAGACCCTTATCCGAGCACGCAGCCCTGGCATGGCAGGAGGGGATGGGGACGAGCGAGCGCCCCTCCTCTGAACCATACCAGGCCACATGCCCTCAACATGGGGAGGATGCTTTGAGGTCCCCCCCAAAGCACCTTGTCCCCATGTTGATGTGGAGAAGAGCCTCATCCCCACAACCCTTGCCAGTAATTGTGGGGGTCTGCGGGTGGGGGGCTTATCTGAATCTGGAAGACCCCTTTAATAAGGGGGTCCCCAGATCCCGATCCCCCCATGTAAATAGGTACATTATACCCCTACCCATTCACCAAAAAAGGAGTAAAGTGGTACAAAAAACAAGAGGCAGTTTTTGACAAGTCCTTTATTGTGTAAAATAGCTCTTCTTCTTTCTTCCTCCATCTTCTCCTGCCCTGGTTTTTCTTCTGGTCTTCTTCTTCTTTCGGCCTTCTTCCTTCCTCTCTTTGTCTTCAATCCTCATATTCTTCTTCCTTCTTCTTTCACTGCCCCTGCTCCTGCTGCCTCAGCCGTGCCGTCCAGAGGCGTCTCCCAGAATGGGCGGTCTTTAGTTTGCCATTTCTTTTATAAGAAGGGGCGGGGCCACCCGGTAATGGATGACCCACCCCTTCTGATGTCATTCTTTTTTTTTTAATTTGGCACGGGATTCCTCTTAAACCAGGGCCTGGTATTGACTTTGGGGGGGAGCCCCACGTCATTAAAAAAAAAAAATTGGATTGGGGTTCCCCTTAAAATCCATACCAGACCTGAAAGGCCTGGTTTGGATTTTGGGGGGACCCCATGTCATTTTTTTTTAAAATTTGGACAGGGGTTCCCCTTAAAATCCATACCAGACTCCAAGGGCCTGGGTTGGATTTTGGGGGGACCCCCACATCATATATATATATACACACTAGAAAGGTGTGTATATATATATATATATATATATATATATATATATATTCTTGCACTGCCTGCACTAACTGACTGTATATAGATAGATCTATCCATCTATCTTTCACAATGCACAATAATCAGCTAGCTACACTAAACTGCCTGCACGCTGGTAGCTAAGCTCACTCTCTATCCACTGTTATACACACACTACATAGAGCCGCTGTACAAGCGGCTTTATGTACTGTGGGGTGTGGATTGAGGCTGCTGAGCAGTGATTGGCTAAAGGCACCCTGCCTTAAGCCAATCATATCTCTCACAGCAGAGCGCTCTGTGATTGGCCAAAGCATGCAGGTCATGTGCATGCTTTGGCCAATCAGTGGTTGGCATTTCCCCCGCCATTGGAATGCATTATGGGGCCCTCAAAGTTCCCCCGAATGCCCCAAAATGTTTGGGATGCGCCGAACAGGCGAACCCCTGATGTTCGAGTCGAATATGCGTTTGACTCGAACAGGGGGGCCCATCCCTAGTTACTATGGATATTTTAGTGATTTTTATAGCATAAATATAAGAATGATACATTTTGATTACATATGTTGGTTTTAGAAGCCAGGCTTCCCCTATTCATATGCTAATTAACTCATTGGGCTGCTTCATGCATTTAGGATAGGAAGTGATGCTACAGGAAATAGGGGGAGAGGAAGGAGGACTTAAACACAGCCATATGCTGAGGACAAAAAGGTGCTGGTAGAAGCTTTGTAGGACTCCAAGAAACAAGAAGCAGTGTGAAGATCCTGGATCCTATGCAACTTTGCATAGTTTGCATAAAATCAAGGCTGACAATTATTACACATTCCTCATGGACGAGGATAAAGTTACACACTCTCGTCACAAATGTCATAATGCTAAGAGATCTTGCAAAATATATGGTGTTATCCTTATGGAAAACACATCGTGTTTCAATGCATTCTTCTTCAGGGGATAAAAAGAACAGTGCCAGTTTGTAGATTTAGTCAGCCACACACTAAAAACACTATCTGCTCTCCATAATCTGCCCCCACCCAATTAGAGGTAGCAGGGAAGCAGGGAAGCACACAAAGGGCAGACTCGGAGGATCCCATTTAATAGGATTTTGCAGATCTTATTTCCAGTGGTCTATAGCCCAAAGGGTATGCTGCATTTCAATGTTCCAAACAAAAGGTAGACTTTAAGAGACTGTAAGAGACTTTACAAATTCCAATAGTCCAGGGTCTCCAACGAAAGTAATAAAAGCCCAAATTCCAGCAAAATATAGAAGCTCTTCTCCCAAAACACCACCCTGGATTCAGCGTGCAGTCTCCTCCTAGATTCCCCTTACAATTTCTCTCCTAGGAGAACATTACAGCTGACTTGGGATTTGGCTTCCAATTAATGACAGCGAGTCTGACTTTATAGGTTTTCCAATATGTTTGTCAAAGAGCATCTAAAGAGTAAACCCTTTAACAAAGCACGGCAAAGTAATTCTACATGTTTCATTTACATGGGTTTGGCTTTTGAACACACACAAGGCTTCATATGCTAAATAAAGATACACAAAGAAACACAAATATCTCTTCATTTTACTGTTTCTTTCTTGTTTCCTGGCAGTGAAGAATACTTTCGGCCCCTCATAATTTAGCATCCTAAAGCTGTGATTGTTATTACCAGACTAGCAAGCGGGATTTAATATCTCACTCAGCTAAAGACAAGATAGATAGTAAAAATATTTCTTGGAACTCCAGCACAGACATTGATATAGTAACAAGGGTAGCTACAATGGGGTCGCTACACGAGAGAAGTCTGGCCTCCCTTTATTGTTACCTACTGAAATGTATACTTTTATAGCAGAGGTCAGTGTCAGTGACTCACTCCGTGAACACTTTCAAATGTGTTACTTGAAATTAGCTATATTGCCCCCTACTCCAAGTAAGTGTTGCAGCAGGTGGCAACAATATGGAGTGGTAAATTAGGAAGACAGCAAGAGGGGGCAAACTAAGATGTGTACGCTAATCAGAAATACTTAGATTTCAACAACTTTTAGATTTCTCAGATATCACTAGATCCTTGGACCGCTGTTATGTCCTGGTTAATAGCTGTACTGACCAATATAGTTTGTGTTAAACTTGTGATTGTTGTCACAGCAACATACAATGCGCCTTAGGACAGGGCTCAACAATCCCTGGGTGCCAGGTCGCCATGGCGACCAGAAACCGCGTCCTCCTCTCCCCTCAATATCTCCAATTCGGTGAAGAGCCTTTCTCTGCCTAAGCTGACAGCTGTTAAAGATAAACAAAAATCCAGGCAGTCTGCCAAGTTTCTGACAACATCGCTAAACATTGTATCTAGGGTTGCACCGATACCACTTTTTTGGCACAGAGTACGATTACCGATACTTTACCTTAGGTAGTCGCTGATACCAATTATCGATACCTATTTTTTGGTCATGTGATAATTTTTTAAAGGGAATGAAGATTTCTGTTAGTTTTCTTTAGGAAATGAAGAACTGGAATTCCAAAAGACTTATGAAACAAATAAAATGCTTTTATTTGCTTTTCAAAAAGTTTTTAAATCTCAAATTGCACAGAACATGATAAATAATGTCAATGACATGTAAACATCACAACAAGTTCGCAATCAACCAAGAGCAAAACAGTTCTGTAGTTTAGGCATGAGGAGGAGCAAGAACAGAACAGGAACTAGAACAGTATCATTCTGAGTCAAAAACTCCAAAAAAATAGCCTTTTGTAAAAAAACAAAAAAAACAACATGTCATGTGTGCTTGTTCCTTGTGCAACTTCTTACACATTTCTGAAAGAAACACATTTCACAGACAGTCACAGAACAAATGAATTATTTGTTCCAGGATGGAATGGAGGATGTGTTATCGCTTAGCAGCAGTAGCACTGCAGTGCCAGTAAGGCCTGATGCACAATGCAGCTCAAAACAGCTGATGGTGTTTGAGCTGTTTGAGGCATTTCTCTGCCTGTTAAATGTTGTTAGCCAATGCCTATGCTATGTGTCCATTGGCCAGGCATTGCACAATATAGGTGTTTCAGGAGTTTAGTGGCAGGCAGGCAGAAGATAAAATCCAAATGAAACCTTAGGATATTTTTCTGCCTGTAAATTTCCCTGCCACTAAACTCCTGGGAGACCTATAGTGTGCAATGCATGCTTGGCCATAGACAGTTGGACACATAGGCAGTTGAGGGGAGTTAACACACAGAAATAGGTCAAACAGCTGAAACACCTGGAGCAGCTGCATTGTTCAACTGTGCATGATGCCTTGAAAAAAGCTAACATTTCAGAGAACAGAAATGTCATCATCATGACGTCATATTTAAATACAGTTGGTTAAATAATGTTAGGCATGAGGAGCAAGAAAATTCCATTAGGCATAGCATTATAGTAAGGCCATGCACAATGCAGCTCAAAGCAGCTGCTTGCTCCTCCAGGCACTTGAGCTTTACTCTGCCTGTTGACTCCCCCCTCCAAGTTATCCTATGTGACTGACTGCTGTCCATTGCACACTCTATGCGGTTTCAGCTAGGAGTCAAGTGACAGGGCAGTTTGCAGGCAGCAAAGATAAATCTTGGATTTTTTTCTGCCAGTAAACTTTCCTGACACTAAACTCCGGTGGAAACCGCATATAGTGTGACTTAGACTGACTGTGCAATGGACACATAGGCTAACTATGGAGGGGAGTTAACAGGGAGAGAAACAGCTCACAGACACCTGGAGGAGTAGCTGCTTTGAGATGCATTATCCAACTGTGCATGAGTTTTTTGCCTTGAAAAAATATGAAATCTCAAATTTCACAGAAAAAAATGTCATCATTGATGACGTGAGAACAGTTCAACTTCACAACGCATGTGGAACAGTGCAATCCAGTAGTAGTTTAGTTAAATAATGTAAGGCATGAGGAGGAGGAACTAAAAGTTCTAGAACAGTGCCTCAAAACTTACATTATTTTGTAAAAAAATGTGTAAACTTTTTTTTCAGATATAAAACCTTTTTGTAGGCGCTTGCTTCTACTTCAACTTCTTAAGAAACTCGTGAAAGAAACAGATTTGTTCATTCAAGGATGGGAAGGACCAAGGATTGCAGTAAGGCCTCACGCACAATACCAGCTGAAAGTAGCTGCTTCTCCTACAGCTCACAAAAAGGTTGGAACAGTTGCTTTGAGGATGAGCTGAAGTGTGCAACTGTGCATGATGCCTTGTGCAGTACACGACAGGTGTTATTTTTCCAATTAAAATGCAAGTTTCAAGTTTTTTTTAAGAAACAGAAGAACCTCTGCATGTTCAGTTAGAAGGTGGTTTCTGGTGTCAGTCAGAATGTGTGACGCTGCACTGAACAATCTCTCACTTTCCACACTACTGCAAGGAGCTGAAAGATATTTTTGTGCCATTTGGCCCAGAGTGGGAAATGGCAGCTTTGTCCGAACGAGGCTGTCAGGGATACCATATGCAGGTATCCAGCAGGCATGGTCAGATCGGTTGGCTGCACTTAAAGGAATCAGGACCCGATGTAAAGTGAAAATATGTATAAATTTATTAGAAAAAGAACACACTTCCAACACCAAACACCAGCAAACATAAATGGGCAAGTAAAAGATGAAAACACACCAAACCCCAAAATAAACACCTAACTATCTGACTAACTAAATATAAGCGAGGAAAACACACACATATACAATAAGCAAACGGGGATACCAGATAAGGGGAACAGGGAACCAGGTACTGGGAGCAGAAGGAGAGCAAGGGAGCAGGAAGCAGGTTCAGGAATCAGGTTTCTGGGTCTGGATTACAGATCGGGGATCAGAGCAGGTCAGGTTCAGGCATGGACATGGCTTGCAGGGAAAATACCGAAGCATTGGGACAGGGAGCAAGGCGAGCTTATATAGACCCAGCAGACCCATCAGGTGCAGCTTAATGACCTGGATGCTCAATCTCCTGGGAGACACCCACTGGTGGCCACCAGAACTACACCATTTGGTTTTCCAAACACTGCCACCAGCAGGTGACCCAAGCAAGGACACAGGTCCTGACAGTTCCCCCTCCTTGAGGAGTGGCCTCTGGACGCTCCATTCTGCTGTTAACTGGATAGTCCTTGTGGGTGCAGGAACAGTCCAGCAAAGTTTCCCCTCCGTGTCTGTGGACTCTATTACACTTCTCCGACCAGAGTCCTTTAACCTGCTGGGTGGCGTGTCACCCAAGTCAGGTACTGGAACAAACCCCCCACCACCAGGGTCTGGAGGACTGAGTCCGGTACCAACAGCTAGCCAGACATCGGGCCTGAAACCAGCGGGGGCAGGCAACGCAGGGACATCAAAATCAGTCTGGGCATCAAGCCAGGGGAAAACAGTGGCAAGCTGGGCATTAGGTAGCCAAACATCCACAGGCACTGGATCAGCAGGCACTGGGTCATCAGGCACTGAATCGATGGGCACCAGGTCATCAGGTACTGGGTCGGTGGGTGCCAGGTCATCAGGCACTGGATCATCAGGCACTGGGTCATCACATTGGGTAGTAGGCATCGGGTCATCAGGCACTGGATTAGTGGGCACAGAGTCATCAGGCACTGGATCAGCGGGCACAGTGTCATCAGGCACCGAGTCATTAGGCACTGGATTAGCGGGTACCGGGACATCACAATGGGTAGTAGGCATTCGGTCATTGGGCACGGGATCAGAGGGCACCGTGTCGTCACACTGGGTAGTGGGCACTGGGTCGGCAGGCACAGAGTCATCAGGCACTGTATCAGTGAGCACAGAGTCATCAGGCACTGGATCAGCGGGCACAGAGTCATCAGGCACTGGATCAGCGGGCACAGAGTCATCAGGCACAGGGTCATCAGGCACTGGATCAGCGGGCACAGAGTCATCATACTGGGTAGTAGGCATCGGGTCATCAGGCACTGGATCAGCGGGCACTGGGCTGTCACACTGGGCAGCAGGCACTGGGTCGTCACACTGGGCAGCAGGCACCGGGTTGTCACACTGGGCAGCAGGCACCGGGTCGTCACACTGGGCAGCAGGCACCGGGTTGTCACACTGGACCACAGGCACCGGGTCGTCACACTGGGCAGCAGGCATCGGGTCGTCACACTGGGCAGCAGGCATCGGGTCGTCACACTGGGCAGCAGGCACTGGGTCGTCACACTGGGCAGCAGGCACCGGGTTGTCACACTGGGCAGCAGGCACCGGGTCGTCACACTGGGCAGCAGGCACAGGATCAGCAGGCCGGACAGCGGGCACAGGGTCAGTGGGTACAGGATCAGCGAGCACAGGATCAGCGGACACAGGATCAGCGGACACAGGAACAGCAGGCACAGGATCAGCGGGCACAGAGTCATCAGGCACTGTATCGGTGGGCACAGAGTCATCAGGCACTGGATCAGCGGGCACAGAGTCATCAGGCACTGGATCAGCAGGCACAGAATCATCAGGCACAGGGTCTTTAGGCACTGGATCAGCGGGCACAGAGTCATCACACTGGGTAGTAGGCATCGGGTCATCAGGCACTGGATCATGGGTCGTCACACTGGGCAGCAGGCACCGGGTCGTCACACTGGGCAGTAGGCACTGGGTTGTCACACTGGGCAGCAGGCACCGGGTCGTCACACTGGGCAGCAGGCACAGGATCAGCAGGCCGGACACCGGGCACAGGGTCAGCGGGTACAGGATCAGTGGGCACAGGATCAGCGGGCACAGGATCAGCTGACACAGGATCAGCAGACACAGGAACAGCAGGCACAGGAACAGCAGGCACAGGAACAGCGTGCACAGGAACAGCGGGCACAGGATCAGCGGGCACAGGATCAGCGGGCACAGGATCAGTGGGCACAGGATCAGCGGGCACAGGATCAGTGGGCACAGGATCAGAAGGCACAGGATCAGTGGGCACAGGATCAGCGGGCACAGGATCAGCAGACACAGGAACAGCAGGCACAGGATCAGCAGGCTGGACAGTGGGCACAGAATCAGCAGGCTGGACAGTGGGCACAGGATCAACGGGCACAGGATCAGCAGGCTGGACAGCGGGCACAGGATCAGCAGGCTGGACAGCGGGCACAGGATCAGCAGGCTGGACAGCGGGCACAGGATCAGCAGGCTGGATGGAAGGCATGGCAGCAAGTACCGGAACAGGCTGGGCAGCAGGCATGGCAGTGGGCACTGGGACAGCAGGCTGGGCATCAGGCATAATGAAGTCAAATTGAATAGCCGGCAAAGAGTCCATAGGGCCAGACTGGGTGAAGAACAGAGAACTGGTACAGTTAGGTGAAATAGCAACAGGCAGGTGGGAAGCAGAGGGTCCAATTTTCATGGGTTGAACCAAGGTGGTAGGTGTGGAGGCAGACTGGAACAAATCGGCTGGTGTGGAGGCAAACTGAAACAGATCAGTTGTTGTTGAAGCAGACTGAATCAGATTGGCAGGTGTGGAGGCAGGATTAGATAGTGGTAGGATTATGCAGGTTGGGAAAAACTTTGGTTTCTTTTTGGGTTTAGTCACAGCAATTCAGTATGGGGATGCAGGGCTGTAAGTAGTGGGAGCAGCTGATGGAGGAGAAGAGCAGGAGGATGGTAAAAAAGAGGGAGCAGTTGTTGAGGAGGATTTTTGTGGGGTATATTGGGCTGCAATTGTGGTTGCTATGGGCGATGGAGAGAAAGACATTTCAGCAGCCAGGTGTCTGGGCACAGGACTGGGTGGCTGCAGGCTAACAGGCCAAGTGCAATATTTTTGACCATGCTTGTACTAAAGGTTGCACAAAATCTAATTTGCATACTGCCTGTCTGACCAGAGATTGCACAGAATCAATACACTCCCTTAGCACCTGTTGGGAACATGCTGAGTAGTGTTCAAAGAAAAAGGCTGAGTCGTCTTCCAGTAACCAATGAAACCACCTGATTTAAACTGAAAGGTGGGGTGTAATTTGAATTAGTGGCTGAATCTCTTCAAACCAAAATCTGCCTTGATCAACAAAAGAGTGAGCCAGACGGATGCATTCCAATAATTGCTCCCTAGTCTGCTCTTTCAAAATCTGGCAATAATAATCCCTGTCTTCTGTTGCAAGCAGTGAGAAATACAAAATCTCCTCAGCAGGCATCTTGCAGCAGTTAGCAATGCTCAGACCTGATTCCCAGGTGCAGCCGATCTGATTGTATGGCTTCGGTATTATGTCAGGGATACCATATGCAGGTATCCAGCAGGGATGGTCAGATAAAGGAATCAGGACCAGATGTCAAGTGAAAATATGTATAAATTTATTAGACAAAGAACACACTTCCAACACCAAACACCAGCAAACATAAATGGGCAAGTAAAAGATGAAAACACACCATAAACCCAAAATAAACACCTAACTATCTGACTAACTAAATATAAGTGAGGAAAACACACACATATACAATAAGCAAACAGGGATACCAGATAAGAGGAACAGGGAGCCAGGTACTGGGAGCAAAAGGAGAGCAAGGGAGCAGGAAGCAGGTTCAGGAATCAGGTTTCTGGGTCTGGATTACAGATCAGGGATCAGAGCAGGTCAGGTTCAGGCAAGGACACGGCTTGCAGGGAAAATACCGAAGCATTGGGACAGGGAGCAAGGCGAGCTTATATAGACCCAGCAGACCCATCAGGTTCAGCTTAATGACCTGTATGCTCAATCTCCTGGGAGACACCCGCTGGTGGCCACCAGAACTACACCATTTGATTTTCCAAACACTGCCACCAGCAGGTGACCCAAGCAAGGACACAGGTCCTGACAGAGGTACAGTGACCTCTCCAAGATATGCTTTGAGTTGTATGGTAGCAGCCGTGGGAGCACTGTTCTTAAATGTAGATGAACAAGCAATTTCTTGAAAAACACTGTCCACACTGCTGGTAGTAGTAGTAGGGGATGTGATACTTGACTGTTGGTCAGTGTGAGGCTTTTTGGCAGATGGTGGTTTGTCGGGTGTAGCTGCCTGTACCTGTACAGATATTTCTTGCATTTTCAGCGAGAACATTTCTTTGGCCTGCCTGCCAGCATCTGCATTTGAGAAGAATTGATCTTTATATCTAGAAAAAAAAGAAAATCAAGACAGCAATGTCAATCATGCAAGGCCAGCAGCAACAACAATAACTATGGAATATTGCTGTGGGCCCACTGCTATAAGGGTAGGAGCCAGGAGTGGCCCACTGCTATAAGGGAAGGAGCCAGGAGTGGCCCACTGGCACTGCTATAAGGGAAGGAGTCAGGAGTTGCCCACTGCTATAAGGGAAGAAGCCAGGAGTGCCCACGGGGAACCCAGCAAAAAGAGTTTTGATCGGTTGGAAATGAAGTGACCAAAAACAGGCATGATATATTAGTAGGCAGTAGCAATTACCTACCTTGGATTGAGTAAGGTAGCGGTGCAGTAGAGTGGATTTTGCTCCATGTCAGAGAAGCTTTTCTGCAAAGCAGCAAGCAACATGTTCTTCATCGTTTTAACACCGTGGTCCTCATCTATTTCTTTCGATAACAATCTCTGTAGCACTGTGATTGCAGGAATTACATCTGAGGCAAA
Organism: Glandirana rugosa; assembly: GCA_018402905.1. NCBI lineage: Eukaryota > Metazoa > Chordata > Amphibia > Anura > Ranidae > Glandirana > Glandirana rugosa. The sequence goes on from BLSH010231414.1 coordinate 28,613, forward strand.
AGAATCTGAACAACTCATATGCCGAGTAGAGTTGAGCGAACCCGGACTGTAAAGTTCGGGTCCGTACCGAACTTTGGGGGGTCCGAGACCCGGACCCGGACCCGGACTTTTCAAAAAAAGTCCGGGTTCGGGTCCGGTGTTCTGGTAATTTTAATGAAAAATCTTAAAAATGCTGTAAAAAAGCCCAGGAAGGTCCTAGAGGTCTGCAAAAGGAAAGAAAATGTGGGTAAGGGTGGGACAAGTGCCCTACAAAGAAATGGGGACAGGGAAATAACTTTAAATATTTAAAAAAAAATAAAAACATAAAAATGCAAAAATGGAGATCATCTTCAAAATGGGTCTCAAAAGTATTAATTAACATTAGGGGCCATAGAACTGTTCTAAAATCATCTTCAAACTATGTCCAAAAAGTATAAATAAGCCCAGAGTACCCATATCACTGTTCTGCAAAATGTGTGTATCACTTTAAAGCAAACCGGAAATCATTCAACATCTTTTATTCACACTTCTTTTTAAAATGTGTGTATCACTTTAAATGAAACCGTCAAACATTGAACATCTCTTCTGCACAATTATT